>JAAAKL020001119.1:0-33088 GCA_010016065.2 Carybdea cf. marsupialis auct. non (Linnaeus, 1758)
GTTCAAAAGCGATGCTTTATCAGCTTTCAATAGAAGCAGCTTTTCCTCTAAACAAAGGTTGCAATGCCCCCGGCCACAACTATAATCGCCCTGATTATAGTTAAGTATGTATGTATGTATGTATGTATGTATGTATATATATATATGTATTTATCTATTTTCCATAAAAAAATAAATACGATTTTAAAATGTCCATTTAAGTAACATTGACTATAATAAAAACAGTTACAATAATATGAGAAGAGATGAAACCTACTTTTAATAGATAAAAAGGCACCTCCAGTTTAAAATAGCATTATAAGGTCTCATTAGCCTTATTTCCATAATGGCCGCCTTAGAGATGTGTATGTTAATGAAAAGCGTATCAAAATAGGATTTGGAAACTCAAAAACACCCACCCCGTACCACTCTTATATCGGCCCTTGACCACCAACAACCTAAACATGAACACATAAATGTCATCTTCTTCCATCCTGATATTTTTTTGAAAAAACTTTCTTTTAGTTTATGTTTAAACGTGTTTGCTTTGCTCGTGGACTTTAGCTCAGTTGGTAAACTGTTCCATATTTGAGGTCCAAGGTACGATAAACTTTTCTGTCCCATGTTTGGTCTTAGCAGGTGTAATTTATAACAAGACTTTTGGTTGTTCGGTTTCGAGTTTCTGGAGTTCAAATTTCTGTGGTGTATTCTGGAGAGAAACCATTAAAAAAGTTGACAACTTGTATAGCCAGAATCTGATCGACTCTATGTTCTTTTGGCAGCCAATTTATGGATTTGAACTCATTGGTTCCAATATGTGCTGTGTTTGCTAAGTTTAAGCAATAACGAATACATTTATTTTGGATTGATTGAATTTTATTCGACAGCCTTTTGTTTAGCATGGGATACCATGCAGTGCATCCATATTCCAAATGAGTTTGAACGAGGGAATTTAATAGTAATCTACGGAGATTGCAGTTCAAACTGGTTTTTTTCTATATAGAAATTTTAGTTTTTTATTGATTTGACGAAGGACTTTAGTAGCCATTGCCTCTCCAGAGAGGGACTCATCCAAACTGCATCTAAGATAAGTAACCGTCGAATGTTATTTAATCTTAGTATTATCCCTTGTTAGCAGGAAGCTCTACTTAGAAGATCAAGACAATCATGTGAGCCAATTATTACCCAAGTCAGCCGTTTCTCACCGTCGAGCACTATTATGCAGATCTGATACGTGTGAGGGGGTAGTGATAGTGGTAAGAAAGTTCCTTCGTCAACATCATCATCATCATCATCATCTACATCATCATCATCATCATCATCATCACCACCACCACGAGTCATAGGAAACAGCGATGTCCGTCATGTAATGCAAAGGCACCCTTAACTTTAATAAAGCCCCTCAATTTCTGGAAGGTATAATGCCCCCTCAGAATCATACCCTGACATAGTACACAAAAGCCCTGATAGCATTTCTGAAATTACCACACAAAAAGCTAATGTATGAAATGATGCTTAAACTTTCAGTGACGACAGATTTATAGTGCCATTAAAAAGTTCAAAACATTAAAATATTTTGAAAAATGTGTGTGGATTACCCGAAAGCGATCGTTAGAGTTTAGTGGAAGTCATGTGGCGGATAAGCTTTTCGTTGCAGTTCGAGACTCGAACTATTACGTCAATAGCGTGGTAGCGCTTGTGTCACTTATCTACAAAATGCTCTCTCTTGTAACATTTAGCTTCTTTAACCATAAAGCTTTTTTTCGTTTAAGCCTCTGAAACGATTTAGCATGGAGTAGTCAGCTTCTTGGACCATTGGGATCTTTTTTCTATTAATCTCTTTAAACTTAGAGGTTTCTTGGGCCATGTAGCTTTTTTAGACCCGCAAGCCTCTTAGACAATCTAACCTCTTAGACCAGTTAACTTCTTAAATGGTTTAGCTTCACGGACTGGTCAGTGTTTTGGACCCTTAAGCCTATGAAACACGAGGCTTCTTTGAAGCTGGATGCATGGCAGAAAATGAATCGCACTTCCAGATTTCCTATTGGAAACGTGGTTGCGGTCAGCGGGATTCACCATCGAAAGTTTTAATCCTGCGCCGGGCTTCATATTTTTTGTAAGCTAATCATATCACAGTATCTGTCAGAAACTTCAAACAAAATGTTGTGCTTGATTGATGACGGGGATTGGGAAGATTTTCCCCGAAAGCAACTCGGGAAAATACAAGAAGCAACCGGGGGTTTGTATCGAGACAGAACGGAGATTATCCAACGGCAAATCAAAAATCCAATTAACTGAGGCTGTCAGGAAATTCGAAACCTCCATCATATAGTGATATTGACTGCAGACCGTGCTAAAAGAGATATAGTCGATAAAACCGTCAGATATATCCATCGCTGTTCCTCTAGGTGCAATGATTACCAACGTCGATATTTAGTGCCTCAACAGCCTGTAGGCCTTTCACGTGATTGTAGTTTTGAAACTTTGAAGAACTATGATCTTGTATGGATAGAGCGATTTGGTTCTCTGATTGTGTTGTGTAACCCAAACCTACAGGTTTCTGTTGACAGATTAGTAATTTTAGGAAAGTCGTTGTTCGTTTAACACTTTCTGGAAAATCTAAGGACATATCTATCTGTCACTTAATTTTGTAGTTTCCGCTGAGGGTATGAACGTTCAAACGCTCCATAACAGAAGAGACGCACTCGAAATCACGACAACTCCAGCAAATTTTTTTTGTGTTTACAGCAGATGAAGGGATATTTAATCAGTAAAGTAATGAAAAATATGTATGCTAGCTTTAAAGTCTGCATCCTTTCTTAAGAAAGACAATCTCAGCCAACTTGACCTCTAGCTCTATTATTTTTTCGCGTGGTCACCGTCTTTACGCCATTGACTGTTACGGTCGCTAATCTGGTATTTAAGTTACACATCACATTCTTTTGATTTGGGCGAAAATCAACACCAAAAATCCTTTATGACATTTTCTTCGATGTTTGGGCGACAAAGTAGCGACTTTTGGTCTGAAGCCTGAGTCAAAAGTGAAGTATTAAAGAACTTTCCGCTAGATTTGGGCGACGAGACGTCTGATCAGTGTGCTAACCCAGTGCCTGTCTCCAGTTATCCGAACGGACGCTTGTTATAAGGTTTAACACTACCAAGACGAACCAAGGCATTGACGGATTGTACTATTTCTGGTTGCCACACAAAATTTCGGCATTCACTGCTGTCATTGTCAACAAATGAATCATATTAAACCATATATTTAGCTAAGTAGTTTGATTAAGTAGCGTCGTATTTATCTGCAAAAAAAGTATGCTGTTCTAGCTATGTAGCGTGGAATGCTCTCATTCAAAATTGGAAAGGGCAGAAAAGATTTTCTCTTCCAAGTGACCTAAGAAGATACTTTAATGTTGTTAAAGGTGAGAATAAAAGAAGTAAAAATGTGATAAATGCCTTTGGGTGGTAAAAGGTGTGTATCTAGCAGTTGTAAAATTACTAAAAACGAAGTAGTAAATACTTTGGTCACTAGCTCATAGGTACGTAAGAGGAAGCATCAGGTGGAAGCCAACAAAGGAAAAACGCAAGAGAGAAAGACGCAGAGCAGCATGGCAGTACATAGTTCAACACCATGTTGAAGCAAAACATTTGATCATGGGCAGATGGCATCGGTAGACTGCAGTGGAGAAATGTTTCTAGCCTATGAGTAGAAGTGAGCGCGAGGAACTAAGTAATTAAAGTAAAAGGAACAGTCGGAGTCTAAAATGAGGGTGTAGGAGACCTGGTAACAAAGCTAAGCAGACCAGCCTAGCTAATTTTTTTATGGTAAGAAAAATGTTCAAGTGTGGAAATGATTTTAAGGCAAGTACCCTGGGCCCCTGTGGTAGGTAATTGTAAAGCGTTCTGTTTTATTTTCATCAAATAATTTCCTCCATTTCCATTACAACAGTGCCTCTTGGCTAGACTCCTGGAGGCATGGATTCAGGTGTTCATCGCCTGGCCACAGAATAGTGAAAAGGCAGAAGGGACAGTGATCCTTCTTTTCAAGTTTTTATGCCACCTCAACCACGCAACCTTCGTTGTCGTGAAGGTCAAGGTAGTCCCATACTCTGTTACAGAGCATAGGGGATGTGATATAGTAGAGTATCACATATCTTGAACCATGACATAGTAAAGTAGGATTGCAATATCCTTTTCTCCCCGACTTAATTCTTCCCCAGAGAATGCGTGGTGCCGATTTTTCTGCTGGTTTGCAGTAGGAGTTTTCAGATTGACGGCCGACGGTTTAGTCGAGCCATCAACTCCCTGCTTGTTTGACCAGCTCTCTAGCGACTGAGCTAACGTTCTTCTTAAATTTAAGACTGCAAATGGTTTTATCTCGTTTGACGTTCGCATCGTTGTGTCAGACCTGCCAAATGCAATCTCATTCACACCTTGAAACATATTTGAGGCTTTCGTGGATCGTAGTGACTTGATCAAGAAAATATAATAAAATAAAGTACCAGTTGCTCTGGTTACGCATTCTACCGTAACTGCTTATATTTGACGTCGATGGAGAACCCTCGTTTGAAAGGTGTCTTTTTCACGCAAGCGCAAAGAAGATTTATTAACAACGAAGGCGTCGAGATTCTTCTGCTGCCCTTTCTCAATCCTGTGTGTTTGACGGTGTTGCTGGCTTTAAGGTCTTCTTTGGTTACACATTTGTAATCTGGCAAACTTTTATCAACCAGATTCTGCGATTCGTTGATCATAGTAAGGTGTGTTATTCTATCGGTTTTGTAGTCCTGAACTTGAGTCAGATTGACGTTGTAGCACTGGAGGAAAACATGCAAACGTAATAGTATAATCTTGCTCATTTACATACCTCTCGTGTTGGAACAGAGATAATTCTTTTATAATCTCTTGCTGGAACGTGAGCGCCTCATGCTTGACCGCAATGCAGATGCAATAATGAAATTACTGCAATAGCTGATGAAGTCGAAGTTGTTTTTGCATTTAAGATTACATGTGATGATCTTCCTCCTCTCCAAAGGCTATAGGATGACAAATACAGTGGTATTGTTTACTTTCGGCAATGATGCACAGAAACAATTACATCAGAGGTTTATAATTGCTGATCCCTAATAGAAACCAAGTTATCCAAGTTTAGTGGCATTGAGAGTGTCACCCAATACAACCTTGAGGTATATTAACCACCGTCACCGATTATTTATCCACAATAGCCGATGGCAATTCTCAATCCCCTTGGAATTACATTCCGGTTATTATATCAAATATTACCATTTCACGAATCCGGCACTGGTCAAATATTCATAAAAACGTCTCTTAGAGTCAGGCCAATTTCAGTTAACCTCCTTATAATCACTACCTTCTACCTTCTCAAACAGCTATTTTCCTTATAAGCAGTCGTCTGTTGGGGGGCAAACATTAGTGACTAATTGTATATACTCTCCCTCTGAGTGATTCTACAATTTTGGACTATGAAATATGCAAGTTTCCCTAACCCCTGTTGCATTTTATTGTTAAGTTTGAAAACCAGTATTTTGGACACTTGCATGTCAGACCTCCCTGCTGCTAAGCGGAGAGGTCTAGAAACAAGTAATACCAGGAATGGACATCCCTTTCATGTGGCAAGTGTCTTGCGTGATTTATTCCATTTTTACCAAAATTTAGTAAAAGTTTATCTTCTATTTGCCAAGGGTTGTAGCACACTTTTGATTTTGATAGGGGAACTGAAATTCTTTATACTGTCATAGTTGTTAACGAATCCAAACGAAGGTTTTATATATTTTAAACAGAGCGGAGGAGTTACTTCGTTTCAAGTGCTTGATCATTTTGAACGAAGCACGATTTTTGGTTTTTGGATGAATAAGTAATACCAGGAACAAAGTCGGTACATAGTTGTATTTTGAGAAGAGAGGATCACAAATGATCTGTTGGATTAGACACCAGAGAAATAGAAAAGTATGTGACCAACGGTAATTGTATTTGTTGGCTATGTTACGTGCCACCATAATTGTGTTGCGGCAGCTTTTGGTGGAGTAGTGTATCATACAACCCAATGAAAATCTTTTCTTGTGTAATAAAAGTATCACCAAGTGTTGTGTTATGTTATGTCATGTCATGTTATGTTATGTCATGTTATGTTACGTTATGTTATGTTATGTTATGTCATGTCATGTCATGTCATGTTATGTCATGTTATGTTATGTTATGTTATGTTACGTTATGTTATGTTATGTTATGTTATGTTATGATATTTAATGTTAAACGCATAATTGTCATATCTTCGCACATTCTGCATCCACAATCATCTTCCATCGACTCCGGTCAGCTGCAGGATCTTCAATAGTTGGAACAGGTAACTCTTGGTAAATTTGATCAGCCCATCGCAGTCGTTGCCTTCCTCTGGGGCGTTTCCCATCGAACTGCTCTTCGTGAGCATCGTAAACATAACTACTTTACCCTCTCATCTCCACATAAATCGAAATCTGTTGGTGGCAATGGGAGAGAGTATGGTATGATTGAGAATGACCACAGCAAAAGTAGAAAGATTGCCACCAAACCACACAGGAATAGTGTCGACATTTTTCACGGTATCCTAACAGCAGATATAAATCACTGAAAAACTTTGAACACCCAAAATCAAAAACAGATGTAACCAGTTTATAACTCGAAAAGGAAAAAGAATAAGGTAAATCGTATGCTATTTTAAATGACGTGCTCGATAGACAACAAGCTCGTACCACCAGCTCTTACTTATCTATTAATTAATGCTTAAAGAGCTACTTTGATAAGTATTAGGACAATCTCTTAATACCGCCTAAGGCAGGCATGGGCAACCAAGCATTGGTAAAATCTGGCCAACGGACTATTTGAAGAATTGTAGCCAGCAAGAGACATCAGGAGTGTTGACGATTGTCGATCCGACCTCCGGATAGTTCCAAGCTACAGCCATATGGTTTGACTTTGCAAGAATTGACTGGAACTGACTCATAATTTGGATGTGTCACATTGCTGATGCTTTGCATTTATCTGACTGAGAGAACTTCTTGCAAAAAGCCCTATCCGTTTTGTTGTTGCCACGGTTGCCTCCGTTAAGTAGTACATTGGTTCAACCCATAAATGAATTACCATCCCGGAAATGGCAGTGATCGATACCAAAGTGACGTTGGAAATTGAACCCTGCCCCCTTTCCATATCCCATTGACTTCGTACTGAATAGAATTTTTTAATTATATAATAAATCTACCTTTTGAAAATGGGAAAAGTAGTATTTCTTTGTTTGGTTTAGAAAGTTGCTAGAGAAGTAGGGGCCATGTCACCACTAAGACTCGAACCCGCGGCACAAGCATTCCTGGCACATGCTCTACCGTTAAGCTGCAATCCTGTACAGAAAGAAGATACGTTTTGCCGAACTCTCAGTAAAGATGAAAGAAATAATGCGGGGCACTTGCGACAGGAAAAATGTGCCCATTTCTGGTATCATTTGTTTTCAAGATCTGACGTGTTGACAATAAGGAGTCTGGACATGTTAATAACCAAATCCTCGTTTTCAAAGTAGCAATATTATAGGAGTTAGGACAATGTACACATTTCACTGTCCAAGTTTGTAGGTCATCCACGATGATAACAGGTTCTGTTTCTCAGGTGGCGACATTACCTCCAAATCCTCCGCCGGTGGACGTTGGCATAAGGTTTAACGCAATATCGGAAGCAAGCATCTATGTGCCATCAGTCTTGACCATGGTAGGAGTGCCATCCGGCCTTTCTGCTTGTCCCGAGATAGTTACAAAGTGTTCTCAAAAAGAGAGGATCTAAAATTATTAGATTATACAAGATTCAAGAGACATAGAAAATTTGCATCCATCTTTGTATCACTTTATTTATGAAAAGAACTGTACAGTGTGCTCGGCCTACGGAAATTGCAGTTATAGAGTAATTGAATCTATGTGCTGGCGATGTAGTCCTGCCTGCTCAAGCTCTGGTTGAACTGTTGGAGAAATTTCGCTTACAGGAAGAAAACAAAGCTAAAGGTTGAAGAGAGAGGTAACCAAGACCAAAATAATTTTTAGCTTTCATAATGTACCTAAGCCAGTTGAAAAGAGTCAGTTCCCCTTTGGCGTTTGTTTCAAATGTGCTGGTAGAAATTCTATTTTCTGTAGTAACAGTAACCATTGCATCCACATGTATTGTACCAACAGTAAAGGAACACCGAATCTCATCTCCAGTTGCTGAAAATATTAAAACAATCCTGAAATCGAGTCACCTGAGTTTTTGAGGGAGAACAAATAAGCGCAATGAAGTATTTTTGCTACTTAGGAGAAGTCACAGGACAGAGAGATGGGTGTTACGAGGCTATAGCTGCTAGAATGAGATCTGCATCGAAGCAGTTTAGCGAGCTACTTCTCATTCTCATTTGTCATTGAATTTTCCTCCAGGCACGTAAGAAGTTTGTTGAACCTGACTGTTTGCAACAGAAGATGTAACACGTATTGAAAGGAATGAGATGGCAATGTCTCGCCGGGTTTGCTGGAGTTAACTATCAGATAGAATACCATCACAGGAACTAAGAGCTAGATTGGGCGTTTATTTTAGCGGTCTGATGACTTGTTAAGGAGGAATGCATTGACAACGTCATATACAATGTATGGAAGAGTAAAAGATGGCCAAAAAAAATACGCAGCTGACATCTGAGACACTGAACGCAAAAGAGAGACTCGTTCAAACGTGGCTGGAGTGCATTAAAACGGTTTGAATGCTACAAATATTGATAAGGAGCTGAAAAGAAACTGCACAGCCTGGAGGAAGGCTGTCAAGCACAGATGTCATGCCAAAGAGGGCGTGCAACGCACGGATATTTGGAACGATGCGCGTAAAAATGTGCAGCAAGACATCCTGCAAGTGAAAACAGACTTACATGCTATAATTTCTGACAGTGAAGCCTGAAACAACGTAGTGTAAAGATTAAAACCGCACATCCAGCCTGTTTCATGAAGTCGTACATCCAGCCTTTGTAATAATTTGGCTATTTTCCTATTTGTAATTAAGGAAATGATACTGCTAATGTCTATAGGCAGCTGAGCATCTTAGCTCTGGGAAAAGATGATCATTTCAACATTATCGACGGAAATGTTTTCCAGGAGATGAAGGAAACGACTACGGGATAATATCTTTTTGAAGAGTTTGTTGAAGTCTGTGCAAAGGACTTAATCGAATGAAGCAAGGTAAGACGTGTAGCTGCGACCCGATTTCAAGCAGAATTTATCAATGCATTATTTATCTACAGAATATTTATGTAAAGCCAGTTTAACACACGCACGTCATGTGCTGACGTGAGTAGATAAATTCTAGAGGCCAAGGTACTGCTTTGAAACACTGGCAAGTCAAGCCTCCCTTTGAACGTCTTGAACAAGGATAGGAACATGGTCGTGAGCATATCTTGTGGTTAAGTCGAGAAGGACTTGACATCTTTGCTTCCTTTTACGAGGTGAAATAAAGACTTGTGTAGATGGGTTTTTTTCGTCCGCACCAGCAATCAATCTTTAGAGTGCAGAATTACACCGATTCGATGAAAACAGCACATTGAGTGTATACGCTGTTGTTGCAAGAATTTTACAGCTGTGACTTTTCTGCCATCTTCTGATCCGCCACATTTCCCTGAGGAAAGTAGCACATACGTGACCTAGTACGCTTTTGTATAACCTGATTATGGCGAAAATGACTATTTTGCTTCTTTTATACTATATAGAAAGACCACATTCCAGCCACAGAATACCGTAATACCACCACCTTCAAACAAAACTTGCAGCACAATTCTGCCACATGCTAGCTATAATCCCACCACACACCAACAACAACGCCACCAAAATCCTGCCACTACCTGATCATAATTCCACCACCTTCCAACCACAATCGCACCACAATGCGACCATATTCCAATCATTATGGCACCACATTTTAACCGTATTTAAACCATATTCGTACCACAAGGGCAGCACAATCCTGCTGCATTGCTAATATAATCTCAGCACGCTCTGCCCTCTATCCCAGCAAATTCATATATATATTTTGCTATGTTTCATTTGTATTTTTCCATGTTAATCCTCTAGGTCAGCCACGATCGCTGTTGGAACTTAGCTGGTTGTGCATTCGCTCCTGTCTTGGCTCTTCAGTTAAAAACAGACAGCTTGACTTGGACATACCAGAAGCACTGAAACTATTTATCAGGTATGGGCCAATGGGGTAGATTTTACTACCCATGTTCTTCAGTTTGTTGGATTGGAGTGCGCAGTCAGTGTACAATTAGCAGCGCGACAATTGGCAACTCGAGATTTCATTGGTTCCTTTCCTTCGACCCGGTCACACAATTGGGAAGGCCTAAGCAAACTCCACATGGCGTTTTATCGATTCCACACTGTAACAATCTTGAGAATCTTTTCTATTATTACGAGGATTTTAAGGACACCAGTTACTTGGGTATCCTCTTTTTTACTATCCTCAATATTTTACTTTGCTTGTTTTTGAGAGGATGCGGGAAGTTGCGCTTTAAATTCAGACGTTATACCATAACGTACACGTACACGTACACGCTAAACGAAGCTAGGAACGAAACAGAAGAAGAGTGGCACCGTTAGTTAATTGATGTTGTTGCTGTGTTTTGAAGATAAGTTCTCTTTATTAACAGTTCAAATAATCAACATCTTCATCATATATAATTTGCACCGCAGACCACTTATGTGCAAAGGCAAGGTCATATAGAGTGTGCCCATAACCTTCAACGAGACGGGTCAGGGTTATAAAACCCTTATGAGCTGGTACTGTGACCACTGATCTCTAAAAAGGCTGGATCGAGCTTCCCATCGTTTCCATTAGCGAAAACATGTAGTCACGAGTACTGCCCCCCCTTATTTAGAATAGCGCCGGAAGGTCCGTCATGTTACGTAACATTGTTTATAAGTTTTGTTTGATGAAGACAGTAATGGCGTCCAAAAACTGACGTCACTTTGAGAAGGAAGATCCTCGATCCAGTGTTTTTTTTACAGATCAGTGACTGTGACCCACACAATCGTTTGTGTTGTTACAAGATCTTCAAAGTTGGGAACACAGATAAATATGAATAGACTAATTTCAGTTTTAAGTGCGATCATTGATATTGATGTACAAAGCGATACAAATATTGTAAAATGCAATGTTTTCATGCCGGAATTAATCAGAGTGTTTTGTAGCTTTATGTTATAATTTGTAATTGTTGATGGTTGCTTTAGAACAGCAGCTCATGCTATTGTCATTTAATGATAATATTTTATTAACTATGTGTTTTAAAGAGAGCACGTCGTATTGGTATTGCTTAGCTGTACGTCTCTGTGACCATCGTATTAAACATGCAACCCGAAGTGCGCACTAAAGAAATCACCTTCACACCGGCTTACTCAAAACAAATTTTTCATGGAATGCAGAGATTTAAGTCCTAGTTTTAATGTGACATTCTTAAGCGCCGGTTCACTTACTCGAGTAGTGCACTTGAAGTATTCCTATGGGAACACGAAGAATGTAGGGATGCGGTAAGAGAAATCGTACGTTTTGTTCTTGTAAACAGAGTGGTAGATTCTGCAGTCAGATTCTATGGGAGAAGCCCGAGAACTACCTGTAGAGTAGGAGCAGCTGTGAAGAATCGTCATAAGGTATTCAAGATTTCTGGCTTAATTCAGGAAGTGTTTTCTGGTGTCCGTGAAGCTTTGCTCTTGTGTCTTTAGAAACACACCCAATTTCGTTTAGAAACACCCTGTCCCGGATACATTACGGTTCTTTCAGAGGTTACACAGTTAGGAAAGGATTTACTTTGAAAATATATTAGGTACGTTTTGTATCATTTTTTCCAACAATTTTGGTACCAGGTACGGCACAGTTGTGAAGTGGATAGCAAGGTTGCCGTTAACTGAACCTTTTCACACACGTATTCTAATTGAATCTGTTCGTGCTTATCCTCATTCACTTAAGTATCCAGCACTGTTCAGTAAAGATTGTCTACAGAGCTTGTGAAAAAGCCAGAAAACGCGAGTTTCGAAAAAATGCTGTTTACATTTTTATGCCCTGCTTACCGTCACAATCTGTTGCTGGCCGTAACTATAAATAGGACAGATCTGGGGCAGAAAAGACGGAGAGAATTAGGAACAATGATGGCTTCTTTATATAAAAAAAATGGCAAGGATTCAATGAAACATTATAGAGTCCATTAGTAGTAAATGAGAAAAAAATTCGTAGCCTACTTCGGCTTGTTATCATAGAACAGTGCTCATAAACGTCGTGTGTATTCTTGAAACATGTGTACACTCCACAATTAGATTAGAATTACCGTGAAAAGCAATCCTTGGGTTTGGTAGCAAACTTTGAGTTCGTCACGGTGACCTCTTGTTGCCGGAACTATCTGCGCATTATGCATGAGTAATGTAAAAGCCTGCTAGGCGTTCAGGTATTGTGAAGCCTGTATGAATGGTCTTCGCTACGCTCGCGGCATGGATGTCAAACTAGAGCTAGACTATTCTAGTGGTGGAAAAATGCGAGGAATAATGCGCGAGATAAACAAGAAGAAATTCCTCTGGATAGCAGGCTACAAGCGATCTCCAGACCCGCGACGCCACGTTTCATGAACAATTTGAGCAAAAAACTACGTATCTATAACCTATTGTCTGAAGCAAAGAGGCAACGAAGAAGAAAATGGCAACACATCTGAAATCAAGTTTGAACATTTTTTTTTAAAATCGAAACTTAAGCCTCTCAGCAAGGCGTATAACTGACCTGATCACAGAATCATGGTACTTGACAACTAATCGGATCATAGTTAGCCTTAGTAAATTGTCACTGTTTGTTATGGACATGACGTGCTATATGCACAAACAAATATTCAGCCAACTATAGACGTAATATCAATGTTAAATATGCTATAATTTACGCATAAATAGACCAGTCTTGCAAGTGTAAAATATATATAGCTGTAAAACGGACAGTTTCTCTTTCACGCATAAAAGATTTTGCATGAGAGTCAAGCTTGAATTTCCTTGTAAATTTAAAGGAAAGGTAATAGCACAGTATCAGTTTGTAATTGAATGCTAGGTTATTGTTTATTGTGGGATATTTAATAGCAGAGTAGAGGCCTTTCCTCCTACTAATAGATGGCCCACGTCATGTTATTAGCTTATTTTCTTTCAGTTTTCTGTTCGTTCCCCACTAGCAAAAAATGAAACATTGTAGGTGAATGTCGTGTATCTAATCTACATAGCTGTGCTGCCCATCTCCGATTAGTTCCCTAGTCGACTAACGATGGAATATATTTGACTACTCGATGACACATTATCGACTATACGGTGAAATATATTCGACTACTCGATGAAAGATAATCGACTACTCGATGTAAGATAATCGACTACTTGATGACAGATAATCGACTACTCGATGTAAGATAATCGACTATACGATGAAATGTATTCGACTACTCGATGAAAGATAATCGACTACTCGATGACAGATATTCGACTACTCGATGTAAGATAATCGACTACTCGATGTAAGATAATCGACTACTTGATGACAGATAATCGACTACTCGATGAACTTAATCGACTACTTAATGAAATATAATCGACTAGCCGACAATTGTTAATCAAAGTAAGAAAATGGATACGGTATGGCTAACAAACTGGGGAAAGCCAATGGGGCCTCCCGAAGGTAAGGCAATTTGCAGGCCTTGTCCCTTGTTTTGTGTTTTGTATCATTTCTGTACGCCCAAAAAAAAATATATGGAAACGCCGACTTTATCTCTAAACTTCACTGCCTTTTGAAGGTAAGACCTTGTTCTTATAATTACTTGATTCGTTTACTTCCTTAATCTACAGTTAATAATAACAACTTTTTGATAAGAATGTAGTTTACAAGAATATCACGTTTCGGATGACCTGAGGTATAGGCTTGACATATGAATATATGATTCTACACGCATGAGCTATTTGAATTTCCAGCTGCCCGTTTTCCACTATTCCGACCCATGCTTAAACATAATGCTTTTCTTTTAATTTCACTGTGGCACCGACAGTTTTGCTATATAGAAATTTGTGAATGCAGGCGGGCAATGACCGTCATCATCATTTTCAGCTGACACGAAAAGCTTCTGCTGTGCGAGTAACACCGGTGTCTTACTCACCTCTTCACATCACAATTTGTATTTTCCCACAGTTACAAGTTTCATTGCAGTTGGGAGCATCACGAACGTTATTGGGAATGGTAAAGATTCTAGCAGCTGTCTTTCTTAGACGGCAAATTTCATAAATATGGCGCACAACAGCAAATCCTTGATTTTATTGAATGATACAAGAAACGAAAGGAAGAGAAGGACGAAGGGGGTAGCAGATGGATGCCATCTTGAACGGTAGAATAAAAAAAGACAGAGTAGAGATCAAGGTAGCTCAGGCCCTGTGCCATGGTACCTATAGAAAGAGGCTTTCACAGTTACCGAAAATTTGTTTCCCAAAACATCGTACATGAATATCTTCAGGGTACATCCTGATTCAAATGATATGTTTTTAATAATATTTAGATGTAACTAAACGTAATGGCATTCTTTTCCATTAGTGGGTCTTTGTATTCAAAAAGGACCTTACCAACACATGAGTTAGTGGCTTTCTCAGGGATTTCCAAACGGGAGCCTAGACTGTCAACATCATCGGTAATGTTCCGCTTCTAATCATGTTATCCCGTTTCCCCGTCGAACTGTTCATCGGGGCAATGAAATGCCCTCTAAAACTGAGATTCAATTTTTTGGTACTATGCCTCGAGCCAGCAGATGAGCTGTTATAGATACTACATCAAAAGCCCACAATCAGATGTAATTTAGGAGAACTAGCTTTGCAATTCGACTACTATACACACAACGTGCAATTTAGTGATATCTGTGTTAATATATTCCTAGCGAATAAGTGTTACTGTTCATGTGAGGTTGATTGTTTATTACACTGACTACACTACTGATCAATACTGGTTGTGTCAGCTAGTATTGGAATATAGAAACAGAAATGAAGATAGTTGTTCCTGGATGGGAACCCGAGGTAAGCCTATTGTTACATTGGAATGTAGAAAGCGCAGGTACTGTACGGATTAGAATTTCAGTCTTGTCATTTCATTTGAGAACTCTGCGTTTGTCAAACAAATGCATACAGTTTCTAGTGCAGTTAAACCCTGTGGAATTAAGGCATCGTCTAGTCTAAATACACTCCCGTAAATAGCGAGATTGACAACCGTAAACCATGCCTGAAGGCAGTAGTTTGTGAATTTTGTCCTTAAGTAGAAAAGTATTAGATAAACAAAATGTGGAGTGGAAATGAAGTAAGTGTCAATTTGAAGGTAAGCACCTAGGTAGGCATTTTTAGTTGATATTAAAACTGCAGCTGCCGGAGCGTATGCCCAATAACTATCAAGTAACGGAGTTTTTGGACTGCTTAATGTCGGGGGGGGGCCTTTCCTATTGTTACAAAATGATGCAGCCAACCGCCATTTTGTTGTCTATTGGAGTTTAATCTAAACTAGTTTTGACTTCTAATGACTTATGCTATGAGACTTTTAGCCCTTGGAGTGTCTCAAAATGTCAAGAAAGGAAAACTATCTCTCTAGAAGATGTCAGATCTTGAAGTGACATCCAGTGGTTGTGAATGATAGAGGCCAAAGTTTACCTCCTTAATTTTTTCATCTGTCGCCTTTCTGCTTCTTAAGACATTGAAAAAACGAACATGATCACTTGTCAAAATTTCGTAAGTGGGAATCATAGCCAACACTACGACTGGGCCTAACCAATCTTTCGAATTATTAAGATTGGAAAAGAAATTTCCGATGTAAGTATCAATGCGTAACAGTTGTCACATACAAAAATTTTTCCAGTGACTCGGTGGTTTTGCTTTGTGTGATAAAACTGCTATAGACAGGTTTCACGAGCTGATAAATGCGGAGGAAAAGTGTGACGTCACGAATTTTGAAAACATTTGAATTATGGAAACAATACTCAATTTTCATGTTGCCCTGTTAGAAATAACATCAATGGTCAAAATTGAGGGTGTTGCTATTTTCCAACACAGAGATATCAACTTTCAAAGTTTTAAATCTCCCTAACATAACATTATACGATGCTGGTTCCAAACGTAAAGAACCAAGGAATTTTAAGAAAGTTTTGCGTAGAGATTTTTGATATTCAAACGCCTCTAGTGGAAACAATATATACACTACGGGTGTTGTAGTTTGGGAAACAGCCTATTCCAGGTTGACTTTGGATATCTGGAGTCATATCATCCTATTTTCTGAACTTTTGACATGTGATGTCATCACCCCTTCCCTCCACATTGAACAGCTAAAATCGTTACAATCAGCCCGCATGATATCACTATATTGCCTGGTATTCGACGTTAGGGTCGGATTGTTATCAGGGAAACCATAAAATTTAATTTAAGTAAAGTATTCCCTTATTGACCTATGGTACAAAACCACAGTTTGTTGTTTGGGTTTGTCTGTCCGAAACAGAATTGCTGTAAAGCACTGTTCCACCATCTTTCCATATTTATACCACTGTAGACAAAAGCTAGCATTCGTTCGTAAGATTTCTTTCAAATGATATTCATCAGGACCTGACATCATTGACACAAGTAACAGAGATGAAACTTATGGCGAAAAGAAATTTGATCAGACAATATTTATGGTGTTGCCCGCCATAAGTTGGATATCCGTTACTCTCATCGATGGGGTTACATCACATAGAGTTACGTGGAGCACCATTCGAAGAAAGCTTTTCCATCTACCGACATGTTTTGCCTGTTCAGAATGATTCTCAGATTTTGTACGTCAGATAACCAATGTAAAAATCATTTTGTTATTGCTTAAAAATATTCAATTCTAAAATTTCATCCCGCCGTAAATGATGATATCATTCTTCCCATGAATACATCCATTATAATGGAACAGATTTTGATGTTAATAACCCTCGAAATAGCGGTGACCACTAAAAATGATATTGTGTGCCACCTTCGTAGTAATATTTGGTCGGCAAAACAACCAAATCTGCTTTTAGACTTGGCGAAAAGAGAGGAGTGTTTGGAAGCTTTAAGCATAATGTAGCTGACAAGAAACATGACCAATATGGCAACACTGTTCCGCATTAGAGAATATCATATAAACTTAAAATATCTTCTCTGCTCCTTTTATCATACGTTCCCTTCCGTCAATGAGGAACAGAGTTCAACAACGTCCCTGATATGGGAGCCTGTCTTCGATGGTTTACATGATAGTTAAATATTTCATGAATCACATCACTGCGTCAAATAGTTGTTTTTCTGTTTATGGCGGTTCGTATCTCTGCTATAATAGCCCTGTTTGTCATTTTGTACCTCACTAAAGGAAAACGACAAAACCATTTGGCGAGGACTTTTAATTTACCTGGTTTGCGGGTTATGAAAGGCAAACAATACCCGCTGTAGGATTTTGTGATCTTCTAGAAACGTCTGGAAATCGACTTCCTGGAGTTTCTGGAATTAAGGTAAATATCCTCAGTTGTCCCTGTCATGAGTTAAGAAACAGGAATTTCCGCAAGCACAATAGCCTCATTTTCTTTTATAAAGATATCTTAAGTGTATGAAATATTGATATGGGGAATACACACTCTAAAACCACAGATGGCATCAACGATCACAATGGTCTAAGGAACTCTAGACGATGAACTCTCGTCTCGCCTTCATCATAGCTTTAATTAGTAGAGATATGCTGATGTTGATTGGGTAACCTGGCAAGAAATTACAAAGCTCATATCAATCTTTAAAGTTGTTGCAAGACGTTGGATATGCTTTTGTAATTTGTTCTATCTGCCTCGTTTTAACCTCTTTCCAATAGCATGTTGTTAATCTAGATTGAAAAAAATTCTACGTTTTTACGTATTTTATACAGCTCGAGATCTTCCGTCCTACATTCTTAGATATCATTCACATCAATTTACAAGTATCCTCCCCCTTTTCCACTTTCGCCAATTCCTTGATTAAAAATTACGAAGATTCGTCTTAATAAATTACAACTTGCAAACTCGTCTACCCTACTCTGTGAAGAAGACCTTCTGAAAGCTGTTTCTCTCTCATAGTATTTCTCCCAAGAACAATGCTACTTGTAAATCGTTGCAATATATCAATAAAGTAATTACAATGTTAAAAATTGATCAGCTGAAAAGCCGTTTAAGGATTTGTTTATCTTCTTAAGCTTAAAACTATGTGGTCTTTTTTGAATTTTATGGGGACGTCTTCATAAATTCGAGCAACAGAGTGTTTCGGAGCAATGCAGATTTGCATTATACTTACACATATAAAGTTCAAAATGCGATCATTCTGAAACTATGTACAAAGGGTGAAATAAGAAAGTAGGGCGAGTAACCTGCGAACGTTTTGGGACACTGAAGTATAGGACAATGTCTTGTCCTTTTTTTAAGCCACTGGAAACTTTCCTTAAAGGCAACAAAAGGGGATTTATAAGTTTGTTTTGTCCCTTAACATATGAGTCAGTATACGCCAGGAAATCCTTAAGAACAAATGGATGTTTTCAGAGTATTCTGATAGTTTACGTCTTGGTAATTGAGTAGATTGCCTATTGCAAATTATTAGTGGTTACCTGTTTATGGTCGTTCTATCAATAATTGCAAACGACTGCAAGCCATCTCTTGTACAACAATCGAAGACCACTTATCCCTTGATACAACCTTTCAATCCTTTACATTCCTTCCTTTGTTGAAGATCCTTTAAGTACCGATAACTTTGTTTCTATAATAAAACTCCGTGTTCTGCGTGCCTTCGTAATGAGATTGTAAGTACGTTTATTACAGCAGAAGGCAAGGAAGACAAACGCCCCCTGCAATGAGGTTAAACATGTGGAAACGTACAACAAATTGGTATTACCAAGAGCTGATCCTAGAACTGCAGTAATCCAGGTCAATCCAATTACCGTGGAGACCTTAAAACACAAAGCTGCAGAATGGAGTAACATCTTTCCCTTACCTTTGTGTCTTGACAACATCACATTGCTCTCTCGTTCACCAGTATAGATTTTATATATTATGAGAGACATAAACAGAGAGTTTGCAAACATCACTAAAACTACAGGGAGGGAAAAAGTAACCAGGTTGGGCCAGAATTTGCCGACAAAGCACCTACCCTCGGCTCCATAACCAATCACTCGCTCGGTTGTAAACTCCATCACAATACAGCAGAGTACGGCGGTTGTTGGAAAGACGATTGTTATCATAGCGTACGTTTTAAATCGGTCCTTACTAGCTGATAGCGTGACTGCCAATGATGATGCGAATATTTTGAATAAGTCATATCCCGTGACAGCCATAGCTGTAAATGCTGACAGGTACAACCAGTGTAACAGAATTCCAACACCAGTACAAAATGCCTGATGTGTTTTGAATGGTGCTCCCACCGCCTGCAGTAGGTGTATTGTACCCAAAAGTGAACTCAAGAGCATTAGGTTTTTACCAGCTACTGTCCGAAGTTCGCCAACCTTCCCATATATTATTAAAAGTGCCAGTAAGCACAGAGTACTTATGCTGTTTCCTACGTACGAGATCACAGATTCCGTGTACGCGTCAAGTCGTTTTTTGCTCAAAGTGACTGAAGACATCGTGTAGCATGCATTTCCACTTTCGTTAAACGCTTGACCGATTTGTGAGCAATTACTCCGCCTTGAGTTAATTACTTTGGATAAAACGGACGTTTCGAGCGACGAGAATAGATCGGCTGTAGCACAGAGACTCCTTCGTGTTCGCATTGGTTTAGTTATATTAACTGCATCAGATGTATTGCCAGAATCAGGTACAGGCTTTGTGGTTTGCCAGCGAAAAAATGGTGGCGGAGTTACGATGCATCCCTGGACCCACAAAATATCCTCTTCTAGTTTAGAAATATTCTTGCAAAATCCTTTAACATCCAGTGGCTTGGAAGGGTCCAGTGATGACAAGTCGTTAATCAAATTCTGTATCAACTTCACCACGGCAGGATCGCCCTGACCTTGCAAATTTGACAGGACTTTAGATCTTGAACCACATAAACTTGGCATCTTATCCTTGGCAAGAACTGCAGAAACTGTGAAATAGTGAAAAGTTGGAAAAGTCAGAAGGCACATAAATATGAGAGACATCTTTATTTTCGCGAAGGTGGTGCAGCAAATGAGCTCTAGATAACTGAATATGCAATCAAATATGATGTCCTAGAGCGCCTGTGGTACGCTTTTGACAGGAACGAATTGAAAGCACTACAACGTGTTTTCGCTTGTGGGATCTAACCTCATTGTATTTACAAAAAACCTTTTCATTAGCACGCAACATAGATAAAAATGACAACCTGTTTTAGCACAATTCGGATTTTCGTCAATGTGTTGTTTGTTATCCAAGTACCTTGGCAATAGATTTCTGGAATAGGTTAACTTATTGAGTGATCAAGCTTTCAATAATACGATCCTCTGCTCTGATTCGTCTCACGTAACCAGCTTTAAGTTTATTAGTTGATAAAGAAAGTGGTTGTTAGCTGATAGCAATCTCATTCTGACACTGACGCTAAAATAAATATTTTATCAGATGCATCATACCAAAGTGAGCCCGAAAAATTCCATTGTCGCCTGTATCGACAAGTAGCAGTGCACCTTGACAAAGCAAGTGGAAAAAGCTGCAGCTGCTTAGAAAGGAAAACCGCTAGCCCCTTCACACAAAAATACATTTAAATACGAGGTTTGGCACGGAAGATGATATTTAAATGCAAAGAATTTTGTGGGCCTGCATGAGGTGTCAATTTTTATGTGATTAATGGATGGATAGACTTCTTTTCTATTGCCTTTGCATAGAAACCACACCCCTTTATCTATGCCTCTATTTGTGTATATGTTTATCTATCTATCTATTTATCTCTCTATCCTTTTATTAAATTATTATATTTTTCTACATATCAACCACTCTCAACGCTCTGCACTGCACTAATGAGTACAAAAAGGGCGAAATATATCTGTCTGCACAGTAAGTATCAATATATCTATATACCTATCTATCTTTCGTTATGCCCCCCTCTCTATCTGTCGATCTGTGTTGATTCTGATTGAGAATAAGGGGCATTCTGTTCTTAACTCCTTTCTGTGTATGTTGTTATCCAATATGATCTTTAGATTGCGACTTACGTCTTTAGGCACCTTTGGCCATCTATTTACTACAATGATCGATTTTAATAATCTAATGACTTCATAACAACACTGTTCCACTTAATGGACATTTTTATTTACTCGAACGTCCTCCCCCACCCCACCCCACCCCCTAAATCAATCGTTGTTGAGACCAACAAGAATCACTGCCAAGGAGCAAAGGCATTCATGTATTCCTTGAGCATCAATAGCAAAAGGACTAATTTAGGTATCTTCCGAATGGTAGAGCAAATCATGAGCATCTTCACCATCCTGATTGCAAAACAGAAAATGGCAAGCGATCAGCTGATGATATCTAATCAAAGGCAATAATCAAATCTCATATTGGAACGCAGGCAAGAGCTGTTTTTATGAGCAGGTGTAAGCCAAGTGGGCCACCCTTAATGAATTGATTTTATTAATTACATAAAATGGATATCAAATGCTGGTTTTAGTACTTTGCAAGTCAGCATGTAAGGCGACAAAGTGTTCATATTTATATCAGCAAATATTTGTACATTGAAGTCGAGACTTAATATTCTCGCATTTAATTCTTACTCAAAATACATAAAGTACCCAAAAGGACTCCTGTTCTCTACTTATTGTTATTCTGAAAGAGAGACAATTAAGTCAATGGAGATCATACAGTTTAAAACATGAACCGAAAACTGATTTTGTATACAGAACTGTCCCTCTCGTTCCAGTCGTAAGTCGGATTCTGTCCATTGAATATCCTCATTGCTTATATGTTACAACTTTATCTGACATTCACGAGGCAATGTTAAGTAAGATATTGATATGAGCTGTCTTCTTAGAACAAGAGGAGAAAAACGAACCATTTTTAACCTTGTGACACTACATTCCATTATAGGAAGAAGCCTTTCTTGTGAGACCCATTCGACACTGCCAAAGCTCTAAACGCTCTAGCTGTATTTTACGCAACACTTTTAGGCCATAATCATGAAGGTTTGGATAGTTCAGGGCTACCGTCAGTGGAAATATTGCTCTAGAGAGAGTTTACTGATGATAACTTCGTGACATGCTGCGCTACAAATTGTCTACTCTACTTCACCACCAGGGCTATAACGAAACGACACATTTTATTTTTCCAGTTCACACAACAGCTGTCACCTCAATGATTTTAGAAGGTCAGCCTCTAAAGGCTATTTGAAATGACCTTGAAGACGAAAACTCCACAGCCACATCAGCAATCTAGAATCAATGGTACTATTTATTGGCTCACAGGACCAGACGGTAAGCATTCTTGTTTCTCCAGTCACCACAAGAGTTCCCAACCCCATGCAATGACATCCAGCTCCACGCATATTGAAGGCCAGCCTCCAAACGTTCTTCGAAACGATTCAGTCGAGATTAATGCTGCAGATGCATCAGTAATCTAGAAACAGTTGTATTATTCCCATGGTCCAGGGAATGAGTGATGAACATTTTGTGAGACAAGAAACAGCTGCGTTTAATGGAAAAAGCGCTGATTTAATTAGTGTCATTAATTGAGAGAAAACAGGGTATTGCAAGAAATGGATTATTCAAATTGTGGAATATACGTAGTCTTGCAGTTTGATCAACAACTTTTTGAAAAGGAGATGTCAATTTTAAACGTTTTCGTCAAGTCTCTAATTTGCTTAATTTTCCTCCAATTGCAGTATCAATCAACGCTTTTGCTATTTGATAAGTCTATCACATTAACTGAACAAGAAAAATGTGTTTACAAGGCGCCCTTTTACAAGCTGGAAATGGCAAAGACTCGCATTTGTTTTTGACATGCTTTGTACCGCCTTCGTAATCTTTACAACGTGAAAACAGCAGTATGCTTAAACCTTGGGGTAAACTACTACTATATGACCTATCGACCACAAATGCAAATTTCATATTGATGAATCCAGTTGCCATGAGCGGAGACTTGACAGATGACTGAGGACGAAGGCTAGTTTTGACGTGTCAAGAAAGGCTTTTCCATTGTAAAAGACAATCACGGATAAATTTTGAAATTGTTGTGAATGTTGAAAAAGTACTCATTCTAAACATAAAATTATCTTTCTTAACGACGTTCGGCTGATAGTTGTGGATTATAAAGCATATTTTTGGTTTTCCTATCAAAAGTATTGACCAACATGAATAACTCGTAGCCCCTCTCAGTGACGGAAATGCAGTTGAACTCATTACCCTCCTGTAAATTCTAGGAGCGATAATACCACCACTGCTTCATACCTACAGAGCACCCAAAGCTGAGAGATATTTATGACTTTAAAGTCTTTGGTAGAAATTTTAGGAAAATGTTAAGTTTGTGGTTGTTTTCAAACAGTCGAACCTGTCTATAGCGGACACCTACGGTTCCTGGAAAAAAGTGTCCGCTATTACAAGGTGTCCGCTATATAGAGGCTTTCAATATTTCGCGAAGAAAAGAGAGAAAAGATACGTTAATGCATAACGAAGTGTTAAACCTCATAAATAAACCTCACTAATAATGCTTTAACAAGTTTAAGAGAATTTGAAGAAGTCATGAATGTCACTTTGATTCAAAGTTTCAAATCCTCTAATTAGATCCTTCAATGTCATATCAAGGTCAAACTGCTTTACCTCGTCAAGTTAACTCAGGGGGTACGAAGCCATAGGGCTAGGTGGGAAGAGGATTTAAATACGAATTAACTACGAGTGTCCGCTATACAGAGGTTAATTTTAAGGCAAACGCTCAGGCGGTTCCGAGAAAATGTGTGCACTATAACAAGTGTCCGCTATGTAGAGGTATTTCTAAGACAGTTTGACCATGATTAAGCCAGTTCCTAGAATTTGATTCCGCTATTACCAGGTGTCCGCTACATAGCATTTCCGCTATAGACAGGTTCGACTGTATTATGTTTATGGCAATATCAATATTGTCATATCATTTTGATACAAATAACGAATACCGGTTCTTTCCACTCATAAAGTTTGAGAATAAATCACTTTTTCAACACGGAGCAGATGATCAGTAGAGAAAAGATTCTTTTATCAGATAATCTCACAACTTGAATTGGAAGATTTTACAGTCAATTCATGATGATAAGCATATAAATGCATATTTGTCTTTGATGTTCCTCAGGTGAAAATTGACTTGTTTATGAACGTCTTGGATAACTAGCGAAGATGTGGCTACGTTCTTGTTCTTCTAATGAAGTTCGAATAAAGAATAAATAGCTTTGCATTTGTTTAAGGAAATATGTGGATAGATTGCAATGTGGGCCGTTGTAATCTCGGTCATTCTATATACGTTTCTGTATTAAACAGTATGCTGTAGCAGAATTACAATTTAGTAACAATGTTCCTCTCTATTCCTTTTGGTACCACTGATCTCTAAAAAACACTGGATGGAGCTCCTTCCGTCTTAAAGAGAGGTCAGTAATTGGACGCCATTTTAGTCCCCATCAAACAAAGCTTATAAAGAATGTTACATAATATTACGGTCCTTCCCGCGCTATTTTAACCGCTGGGGACTAGTACTCGTGACCACACATCTTCGTTGTTGGAAACAATGGGATTGCTCGATCCAGTCTTCTTTGGAGATCAGTGCTTCTAACCCAACGCATTCTAAGGGAAGTTTCTCTTTAGCACCATGAGTTGCCCTATACGAAACTTAAACGCCTCCCTTAATACGGAGCTCCATAAGAGTATGACACCCTGGAAATAAGAAAAAGATGAAGATAGCAAAGATATAAAGAAATAAAAAAGAACGAAATGATAAGAGTAGAGTCTTATAAAGAGTCTTAACTTTGGATTCGGATTGGTAATATTGCCAAGATGTTATAAGTTTATAAATTTATAAATGATATTGCTAAAATTTAATCAACTTCGAGGTTCTATTAATGCTTCAAAGCTTCAATATATGTTGTAGAAATTGTGAAGAGTCTAACCTGCACCCGATTGTAGTATAAATATTACAAGAAAGTTCAACTCAGTTAAAATACCATCAATGATAGAAGCCCGACAAAAATAATTTCATCGACATGTCGTACATCAGCATCATCAGTATCATCTCTGATGACAATACGTCGGCCATCAGGCTTCAGAACATCGCAGGAAAATGCCGTTTCGCCGACTTTTGTTAATACTGCACTGAAATAACTCTTAAACATGACTATTAACTCTAAATTTGAAGATGACGTTTACACTGATGGAGCCATCGAACTGTGACATTGTCCTCATATAACCAGAGTCGAAAGAATCACAGACGATAATAGCAAGATCAACAAGCAATGAAGTAGTACTCGTTATAAATGAGAAAAAAACACACGCCATGATGAACACTCCAAAAATCATTGATGGCGAGATCCTGCTTCACAGCATTCTACTGCAGGAGTCAACTCGTCTGTTAATCTCGTGTAAATCGCAAGAATAAACTCTAGTGCAGAGCAAGTGATTTAAGGGAGAATCTCATTCGTTTGGCAAGCCTTCTAAAGCAATCTTCAAAACCCGAACTCCCACAACAATTATAAAGGACATATTAAGATCAATGCATACTACCAATTAGGGCTTTAGGTCATCACGATAAAATCAAATGATGATGAAATCAATCTGGGGAGAAAGAAAGGTCACCATGTGGGTACGAGGACAATGAGTCGAGACAATTAAAAATTTAAGAATGAAATTTACAGGACACCTGGCAACAACAAGGCCACCATATGGACCTCACAAGAGGGAGGAGAAATAAGGGCAAATGGGAAGTACTGTTGCAAGATACTATGAGATGTTACACTTAGGGACAAACTGTTTTCATGTAGCGATGGACCACTGACAATGAAAAAAAGACTAAAGCTTACGTCCAGCAGTCAATAGGCCTACCAAGATAATGATAATGATGATGATGATGATGATGATGATGATGATGATGATGATGATGATGATGATGATGATGATGATGATGATGATGATGGTGGTGGTCGTGGTGGAGGAGGTGGTGATAAATATCTATATATAAGGATATCTGTATACATCAATATATGTATTTCCATCAATATATTTATCAACATCTATATCTTTAATACTCTATGTGTTATCGTATATCGTAATGGAGATTTTCCTATCAGAAATCTGATGCCTATTATTTAGAAAGGAGAATTTTCTCTCAAGAGGAAGGCAACCATACTTGTCGATTGACTTGTTTCGACTTGGCTTCGTCCTATTCCATACCACATCTCTTGCACTCTCTTCCAACTACTTTCTTATGATAAATCCGACAGTTATTTAATGTCTTCCTTAGTATCTTTTGATGCTGCTTTTGAAGTTGTTTTATAATAAATTTTAATCTTTTTTTCCTTTTGACTCTTTATTCTCTACTTTAATGATATCTACATTTAGAATGCAAATAAGAATTCGAGTCGTAAAAATTTCTTTTGCGGTTTGAGATGATTCGAAATAGAATGTTACATTGCCTTCAAATTCTTTTTTTTCTAATTCAACTCTTCGAAGGTCTACAGCCACCATTCCGTCTGAAATTTGTGGCGATTTCAGGCAAAAAAGCAATAGGTTATAGAGCTATTCATATTTTTAGCTGAAACAGTTAACTTCCGAAAGTTCAGAAAATAACAGATTTCCTGTTAACAAAGGTCTAGACAGGAGTAGTCCCCCAATAATTTTGAATATTTTGGTGAATTTGTAACATGATCAGTTTCCCTCGGACATGCGGGAAACTTAGTGATTTTTATCATTTTTAATCATTGGTTCAACCATTTCCAGCTTGGAAACATTCAAGGAAACATTACCTTCACAATCGGCCAGAATTCTTTAAAACGAACAAGTAAATAATCGACAGACGCACAAAGAAGTTAACAAAATTAAATGCCCAATCTCGTTACTTTCTTTAGTGTTGTTATCAGCATATGGAACGCGAGTGATAACATAAAATTGTCTTAGGTAGCAACTTCCAGCAAACTTGGTTCGATATTGCCTGGTGAAATATTTTCCGATATGATAAGTTATGAGGATATAGAAATAGATGCCGTTTACGTATAGAGATTGATAACTTTAATAATCATAAGTTCAAACTACAAATAAAGAGTATCAAAAGTAGTCAACTACTGAGTAAATAATTTTGTACATCGTAATAACCCAGATTCATTCCATTCCAGGTTGTACATGCTATATATTAACTCCAATATAGTTAAAATAATAAACGTAATGAGTAAGATCTGTTGAAATAAAAATTGAGCATTTTAAGTAATTTTAAAATATATGCAGGTGATACTAAATACGGTATTGGTGTTTGCACGTTGGGGAGATATTTTTTATGGTACGTGTTGGCTAGGATTGGTAGACTCCAGATATGACGATTAGACAAGCAACTTGGCAAATGCTAGGACAATGTCTGGCATTACACCTAAAACTTCAAATCAGGATCCAGATGATTGGTGTAAGGATTGTCTGGGGGGAAACGATTGGCAAATGTAAGTTTATTACTGAACGGAGGTTTCACGTTTTGGACAACAAACCAGTTTTTCAATTAGTATATTAATGATATGCCTCTTAAGGTCTTCCGACAAATTTTTAAAACAAAGATATCTATTGACAGGATGGAGTAAATAAACATTTTCTTCAGCTTGAAAACCTGACTTGCTCTTATTATTATTTTATAAGTGACGGGCCGCCTTGAGTCTTATTTTCGGTATTGTATATTAGGGCCTATATTTGACGACTCTCCGTTGACGAGGCATGACAAAAATTTACGAAATTAAATAATAGCCATTTTGCTTATTTTAGCTTGACATGAAGACCACACAAATATCTATATTTGCCAATTACGCAATTTGGGATGTACTTCTGAGCCAGTAGAAAGATGCAAGCTACAAGATTTTTACCGAAATGCAGAAGTGTTACAGACCGTAAACCTCTGATGACGTCACGATATGCCACTTGTACATTTTGGTAGGGAAGGCTGTGTAAAGTAGGAAAAGAGCAAACTTTTTGAAAGAGTGAATTTACATTATAGGAAATACATTTACATAGAAAATTATTTAAATATGGCTGCTATCGCAATTCGTAATGTGATAGAGGCATGGGATCGATAGGAAGCTCCGGGCGATTATTTATGTGCCTCCTAAAAGAAATGTGTAAGGTAGAGGGCCTGCATAAACTTGTTATCTTTGGGTCACGTAGATATCAACGAAGGAGCTGAATAATGCTTCAGTGTGATGGTAACACTGCCACAGGGAAAGCCTATATCCTCTTTCTATACAGTAAATTTGACGTCAAATATAGAAAGTCAGCAAGAGCAATTTAATTAGAACTTAAACCAAGGTAAAGTAAGAAGATAATGACAATAATTGCATGAGTTTTCTTTACAGCATGCTCCTGCTTACGAGATATCAACGCCACAAATGATAAACATCGCGTGAACAGAAGGCACCCGACTCTTCATTTTTAAGTGAGCAGGTATCGGCATGCTCTTCAGCAATGACGAAACATCATATCTCGACAGAATATGAAAACCTTTGCGTAAGATGGTTATCATTTTGACGTTAAAATCGTAGCGCTTCATGGATTCATACAATAGTTCGAGGAAAACTTGCATCAAGATAATCAAATAGCAGCTGCAGTTTTGATCTTACCTCGATTTTTCTTTGCTAACACATCGCTCCACAGCATGCAAGCTTGCAATTACTAGTCTGGACTTGAGAGCACCATACTGAATCATGACTTACGATATCACGTAATTAGAATATGGTTGAATTAACTACGTTTAGCTTCCTGGAAAGCGAAAACTCTAAATATTGAGATAGTTATTTTATACGCCATTCTCGTTTTTACCAGCTGCAAATGACGACAAGGATGTTTGGAACTCCAACCTTCAAAAATTTCGGCAATGTTTAAAATCAAGATCATTGTAAATTTATCGCTCATCCTAAATAAACAATCCTTGTTGCTTAAGCATCCCTTCTTTAAGAGCCTCTTTTTGATAGGTGCTTCCCTTAAAATGAGTATCCCGGTTTGACAAATTAAATTTCTTTCTGTGCCTATTGATGAAGTAATAACACCGTACATGCTCTGCATTGCCACGATTTTAGTATAAAAGGACCAATCACTACTTCTAGGGTACAGCGGATGCTAAAAATGATGCAATGGAAATGAGCGGAGCATCTTAACACTACGTCATACAGTGGTTTTATTTGTAGTACCCGTAAACAATGCGCTGGGAAAACTTCATTTCAAAGGCTGTAAAGAGGAGCTGTTGAGTTCTTAAAGACTTCAATTAGTTTGCATGGACGCTAGAGAAATAACAAACTATTTCACCAACGGGAGAAAAACACGTGATCCGTGCACTCGTGGTCTGCGCTCTACCAACTAAGTCTGGTGACCCTATTGATAGCATGATCTATTCCTCTAGTCCCCACATTAGCCTCCAATACTCGACCGGAGGATATCGACAACCAGCTCTCTGCGCCATGTGACTTGACAATGGATGCCGGCCAATTATGCTGTTCACAGCCCATGGAAAGTTGCAGAGTGTTTTTGAGAAAAGATTATTTGAGATGATAACTGTGAATAATGTTGGAATTAGAGGACTGTATATTCTTAATGTCTGCCTTAGAAGCTAACTCTGGATTATAGCGCGACAGAAAAAACTCTATTCTTACTTTTTGGCACACTTTTTTATTAAACAATTACATCATCTCCCAACTCCTTTAATTCATCTGAATGACTAACTGCGAGTTACAGTTCAACATGGTTAATTGGACATTTCACAATTATACTTGCGTGGTGAGGATCATACGACGCACTTGAGGTAAGGTCCTAGTTATGCTGCGATAGTTCAACCTTCCAATTAAGACGAAAAAAGATTAAGTATTTCACAAAATATATTATTTCTTATTATCAGTAAACCAAGGGCAAGGTATGTGCGAATGAGATTCTTGACAAATAGATAGTGGCGAAATAGAAAATGATGTCAACAAAGGCATCTATTCAAACTTATCATTTCAGGTCCTCTCTTCTCAAAAAATCACTTAAATTAGTAACAATTTAAACAGATGATTTCAGGTTTGTAATCTTTTTCCCAATTGTGAGAGATAAGAATCATGTATAAATTCGACGTGCCTTATAAGGGCTTGAAAAAAAATACAATTTTGGAATACTTAGATGTGACTTTATTCTCTAATAAATAACAGTACTTCAAGCCCCAAAGCACTACAAAGTGTTGAGTAAACACATTTTAGCGCATCCTTGCGGCAGTGGTTCTTTGATGTTTTGCTTGTTCTCACACCTTCCAAATCAACAAACTGTTCTTTAATATCCCTTTTAGAAAATGAAAATGCTAATATGGATTGAAAAAGCGGAATTAGTGTATTTCTAGAACCGTCGTTTTCATAACTATCAACAGAACAGTTCAGTACATACACTCACATTACTTTCAAGGAGGTTTGAGCTCTTTTGCGAACTACGATCTTTCTGTCACTTGACGTGGTCATCTCAACATATTTGACCGGCTTCAAAAACGAATTTCTCGTGCGGTTGTCCTTGGACTAGCAAGCACACCTCAACCTCTGTCTCACCATAGAGATGTTGCATCTTTGAGTCCTTTCTACAGGTACTACTTTGGTTAGTGTTCTTCTGAGTTGGCTGAGTCGGTTCCTCTTCCTCTTATCAGATCAAAATTCACTCGGTATGCTTCATCTCCGCATGGCTTTTCTGTTTCTATTCCTAAAACAAACAGAAATTTCTATGCTAAAAGCTTCTTCCCAAGGGCTGCAAAAATCTGAAACGCTCTGTCTCCAGGCTGTTTTCCGCTTACTTATGATCTTGACACTTTCAAACCCTACGTTAATCGCCATCTTCCTTGAAATCTTCGAATTTTTTTTGTCTATAATTACTTCTAGTTGTCCGTTTACTTTATATTTCTACTTCTTTCAAAGTAACTCAATACCTTGAAGTGGCAACCCTGCATACTACATTGAACGAGGAATTAAAAAATAATATCAGGAGGAATATACAAGCTAGAACGAAATCGCAGATGTTCATATCAGCCACTTATTTATAAGGAATGAAAATGTTTAAAGCACGCTTTAAAATACTAAAGCTGAATGGGCTATCACAAGCTTTCAAAGCATTTGATAAAGACAATTGCGTTACATAAGTTGTCTAAATTCCATGCCTGACATTTATCCTGTCCTTCATATCTCTATGTTTAACTCCCCCCTCCCTCCCCCTCCCCCTTTTACGGCTTGAGAAGATTAGGTGAAAGTTCCAGACATAGATTGACTGACTGCGGTAACAAAAATCTTACAGATATCGATCTTTAACCAGGCAATGAAACCATAGATCTGATTTAACTAAAATATTCAGATCCAGGATTTAACTTTGAAGTCGCCGTGCAAGGGTATGTTTGCTCTAAAGAGGGTACAGCATGTAACAAAAGTTTCCGTTTTTGCAACCGAAGGTGCATTGGTGATCTTACATTGTACTGTAGTTTTTATCAAGTTTTCTAATGCAAAACAAGTTCCTAGCATGATTATTACTGTACTGAAAGGGGTTAACTTCTCCTGTGGGAACTTTGTGCATTTCAGTTACACCAAATGCCCTTCAATGTACTTGGGCTTGTACCCGAGGTGTATGTCAAATTGATATATACGGACATAAGAAGACTAAGATTCACAGGGTTCTCAAGCATGATGTCACCCGCAATCATAACCGAAATCAATGTTGTGGTTACATGCCAAGTCTGTTGCAGACATAGGCGATCATGTCCGACCAAAACCTTCTGTCGTCAGATTTGCAAAAGAATTCAATGTTGCTCATCCTTTTGTTAGTCGTCCAGATATTCAGACTTTCAAAAAATGTGTTTCTTGCTCTTCCTCATGTAAACTTTCTCCAAAAAGAGCAAGCTTTTCTAAGTCACCACGTCTACTGAGATGACCAACAAATTGAAGTTTCCCTTTTCTTACTAATTTGACTAAAGATCTTCTAATGTTTGCTCTTTCTAAAACTTCATCGTTCGTTACTTTCTCTGTCCAGAATATTCTCATCATCCTTCTAATGAAACACAGTTCCAAAGTTTCTAGTTTGCGACCGAAATCAATACGAGCAGAAAAAGAAAAGAAAAACACACAAAGCAAGACATACAGGAGCTTCTGAAACAATCCAGCCCGCTTCTTCAAGACCAGCGTCAATATTGGACTCACCAGTCACAGAAACAGATACTATACATAGCAAAGATTATGCCATAGCAATATAAGATGGGAGAACATCCAAGCGCCATTAGACCATAGCTGTCAGTATGTCTAAGTGATGCGGAAGTTTTTCTTCCCTATACATTTTGTTTAGATGATAGAATATTTCCTGGGTACAGTCTTGTAGTGTACGGGCTAGAAAAATGCTCCACATCAGGAGACTAGCGATCCTGTCTGAGTTTCTTCAGTAGTTCCCGAATACAGGGACTCTGTATTACCGGCGTACATTAAGATTTACTAACCCCAAATATGGTAAACACAACAAGTCGTTATTCTAGGGTAAATCTCATGGCGATTAAGATAAACTGTGTATTGAGTACATGATTGGAATAACGCTAAACAGGATCTTACAATATTACTCAGCCAAAGAAAATGGAGCGAGTTTGTTCATTATGCAGCCTACTATCGGATATCGACAGTTAAAAAAAATAGAAATAGAAGAATGGTAAGTAAACTTTAGTGGCGGTTCCAGCTACTAGAATGGAAACATGACTTCCCAATTATCAATGCTGTAGTAAAGGCTAATGTTTGTAGCATACGTGCATATAAACTTTTAATACAGATATGAGAAATAACACTATACTAGTCTTCTGTAAAAGAAAGAGAAGCCGAAAAGAGGGAGTTGCATTTGATCCTATGTGCTCAGCAAGGCCAGATGGTGAAATGGG
>JAAAKL020001120.1:0-33086 GCA_010016065.2 Carybdea cf. marsupialis auct. non (Linnaeus, 1758)
GTTTCCCTTTGCTATTGATTTTACAGAATACAAGACAGTTGTTTTCACTTCTATTTGTGGGATTATTTGAACCGGCATTTCCCAATTTGTGTGCATGATAAATCTTAGAATGCTCGCCCCCTATCTCTTAGTAACGGAGTACGCACAGTCGCTGCAGACAACTACGTGGCAGGCGTATGTCACAGAAGCACGCAAAATGCCCCTACGCTTTCCATTTTGTAGAGCATTGTAGCTTAGTTTGATCGCTTGAAACACACAATTGACCATGATTAAAATTAGAGATGTTTGTTTTTATGCAAAATGTATTATAAGTTATGTAATTTATTCACAGAATTTGATTGTTGGGACAATTGATATGTTAATGGAAATTTTTACTAACGTTAGATATAATTAGAAAGCTGATGGATTTGATCCACAATGCTCGATTTCCAAAGCGGTTGATTAGTTCCAGTTCGTTGCATTGTTTATCCGTATTTTGGTATTTTGATTGATTTTCTCTTTTTTACTGACACATGTAGATGTAACCGTGTACTTATTGTGAAAATGACTTTGCTTTCAGGTTAGTATATATTTTTTGCTCTGAGCTTTCAAGTGTACTTCCAGCTGACCAGTTAGTCACGACATTTCTCAGCTTTGTGTGCTTAGGGTACCCTCGCGTCTTTGGGGGACGTAGATTAAGTTAAGTAGATGATATGATATTCATGTACGTCGTGGTGAGACGTGATTTTCATTAGATCCCAGGCCACGAATTATCATGCTAGGAGGGGAAACTGCCCCCAGAGAACCGAGGCTAAATAATAGGTATTTTTGTGGAATTATGCATGTTAAAATAGTGTAGAGAATTCACTAAAATGTTTTCAGTAGCTATCGAATCAACGATATTCCCCTTCTTCTTATGCTCGGTTTACTATGAAGTTCTTGATATAGAGCTGTATTAGCACTTTAACGGAAGACACAGTGTTATCTTCCGTCTGTAACGTGAATTGAAGACGAGTTGCCATAAATCAGTTAAGTGACATGGGACAGCTGGATGTACACTTCAAACGGACAAGTTGGTTGTAAATCATTCGTTAAGGATAACACCTCTGAAATGTAATGTTTAGGTATCGCGACACTATCCTTAAAGTTCAGTCTTAATTTTAATACATTAAGTAGACCACCGTGAATAAAGAATAGATCGTATTTGCTAATTATTTTTGGTAGCCATTGATTACTCAGATGATATCGTTCCTAGTTTTAGCGCCGTGTGCGCAATAGTATTATTCGTTGTATGAAATACGAGATGATAGCTTACTGGAAGCACTCATTTATTGCTGCGGACTAAAGCCAATAGATGTACCATGGTACCTTAATTTACGTAATGTCATATGACGCATGACACTCAAACGAGTTTCAGATAAACGGATGTAATTTTTAACTACCGTCAGTGTCGGTTCTGGTATGTGAAGGGCCCTGGGGCGAGTAAAAATAGCAAGGCCATATGCATCACAAGGCGGTATAGTCATGATCGTGCTGCGGAGGCACTGGTCCCTTCACCAAGTTTAGTTTCCAATTATCCACTTGCTTCGAGAAGAATAATATTGGCAGATGCATACTATTTTCCTAGCATTAAAGAAAGGGGCCCCGGATCATTGCCCGGCCAGCATCCCCTTAATACCGCCACTGACATCCGTCTCCAGAGGAAGCGAGCGAGCGAGCTAGCTGTACTCTAAAGGTTACATTCTTCGTAGTCTAGATATTAAGAGGGAATTTGAATCCTTTTTGCGACGGTAAGGTTAGTATTATACCTGCCTCACTCATGTTCTCAAGAAGATTTATAGGGGCGCCATGCAAGACCCGCATGTGTGGTATACTTGTGCATTAATGCATCCCATCACTCTAGTGAGGGTATTCATATCTGGTGGTTTAGATGTGTGGAAGTAGCAACAAATGCACTGATAGTCATAATAATCGATCTTGGATTGTAAATGATGAGGTAATATGACTTTGTAATTGAGTCGATGTATTGTTAATTCTCATTTTAATTGACTGGTGTTTCACCTAAATACGCAAAATAAGTAAGCATATCATATACACTTGTTATAGAGATATTGTTTGAATTCGCAATGCGGAGTTTATTTTTTAGGCCGTGATGGAAAATAGAGGAATGGGTTTCGAATATATAGATCTCGGTTTAACCAGAAACGGAAGCACTCGTTTTTATATTTGTTGCCACCTGTTTCTTCCCATCCTTCACCTTTGGGTCTCTGATATATTCGACCTTCAATTTGTTTAGTTCTTTTTACTTTAGCATGCGTTTTCATTTGCACATAGTTTGTTGTTGCCTATCGCCGGTGCGAAGGGGTAAGTGGAATCGTTATTTTGTGTGCAGACTACGCGACAAGTTAACAATGAAATCCTGTCCTTACTTTTCCTACAATTTGCGTAGACCGCGTGCGTGCCAAGTTAGCAATCTTACCGCGTGCACCAGACCAACAGTCGTCACTAAGTTCGAACTCCCCCTTCTTAGCTTTAAACGTAAGAACTGTATATAGTCCAGACTAAATTTGATGCCCATAACTAACCCAGCGATCATCGTCGATCCGCGTAGTTACCCCCATCTCTTCACAACCATTGTCAGGACAGGACGCAAGGGCAGCTTGCGATGATACTGTGACCGTTACTGATAGTTGTACGAGCGCCTTCAGAAGAAGCATCTAATGATAACAAAAAGATCTTTCTCTGGTGAAATTTTCATTTAGGGAAACTCAGCCCAAGTACGTTGATTCAATGTTAAAACTACATTTGACTTGCGAGTCTGGAGTACATGGAGTACTGCTACCTGTGAGTGCTGAACCCGATAGTGCACGATCTACTCCGATTTGAAATCGTCGCTGAAAGTATTTTAGTTGATGGTTGGATTTCCTCATAAGACTTCATAGATGTGGCGTGAATTTGGGAATTGCTCAGTTCAGGGCGGGGGTAAGATGTTTAGATCAAAAGAAATTTTGGCACGTTCTGTAGGGTTGATTTATAGAAATTTTGGATTCGTAGCATGCTCTTGAAACCCTTGTCGTTTTCGTGTTTTTCTTTAAATAGTCGAGTCACCTCGTGTAATGAAGAAAGGAGAAGAGGACTTGTAGCGAGGTCACTCGGGTATTTCCTTCATCGAGACTAGTTTGATCTTTGTCAAAGTCTTAACTACGTCAGTGGGTAAACATTTCTTGTACCAATGGAAAGTTTTTTATCAGCTTGAAGTCCATTAATTTTGGTTCCCGGGATTGCTTTGTATTCTGTGTGAGAATCAAGTGTCTTACGTGCCTTAGCATGAATAACCAAAAGTAACCAATTTTTAGAATGGCGAAAAGGGTAACAGCATATTTTGGTAGTAAAAGGATCTCTTACAGATTGCAAAAACAAAGACATTGTAGTGCATGTTAATTCAACATATGGATGAGGATTTTCTTATTTGAGTATCTTGCCACATTTTCCTAAGAACAGATCAATTCGGAATATCTAACCTTGTCTCCATGTGGTCCTTTGGACTATGAAATATTAAAGTTTCCCCAACCCCGGTTCCAAAATATTGTTAAGTTTGATAACTAGCATTTTGGGCACTTGCATGTCAGACCTCAATGCTGTTAAGCGGAGAGGTCTAGAAAACAAATAATACCAGGACTATATAATACCAGGATACTCCTTTCATGTGGTAAGTGTCTTGCATGATTTGTTGCATTTTCATCGAAATTTAGTAAAAGTTTAACTTCTATTAGTCCAGGATTATAGCTCTTGGAGAAAACTAGATGTTGATTTTACAGGAATACTGTTTTCATGGTCCTTAACAGTTCAATTATAATGTGTCTAAACTTTGGACATTACATTGCCTCCGGAATTGAGCCTACCTCAGCTTCATAAAAATTTCTAATTTTTTTCAATATATTTCTTTATTAGAACTGTCTGAATCAGATGCTTCCTTTACACGAGAAAATACAACAACGAAAAAGCACTCGTGACGTCCTTTGCAAATTACCAAATTGAAGCTATACACTTCCTTCCTATATTTACACTCCAAAAGTGTACTGTGGCAAACAGTTGTAAAACCGTAGACGTACTCAACTTGAATTGTGGAAAGGAAGAAATAGAACCGTATGGCGTGCAATTGATTTCGCTACAATTTTTTGTACATGAGGACATAGTTTATGGAAATATCTCCAAACATACCCATTTGATTGACTATCATTTTGAAACTGAGTTTTTAGAGTCGTCAATATAAGAGGTTTCTTTAGAATTTTTCCATCAATAAAATCCTCATTACCTGTTAACGTATGGTAAATCGCTTTCCAAGCTGTTCACTGTTTCTCCCAATCCACGCCTACGTGTTTTAATTACTTAGAGTCTTCACCTATTGGTTTATTTTTTCATCTGATTTAAGAATTTAAGAAAATGATTTTGTTTACAGTTTGAAAACTATCAAGAATATTGTAATCCTATGACAATAAAATTTTCATAGCTTAAAATGAGTTTAGGGAGATTTTCATTTGACACTTATCTAACAAAATCGAAAGAGTCAGAAGGAATGCTATGCCAACACAACTTATCAAATAAGTATTTTATCATACTAAAGGAAGTGACAAACCATTTGAGTACATGTTTACGTCTCAATTAAAGAATCATACAGTTAATTAACATTTTGGTTTCCCTTGTGCTTCGTATACAAAAGGCCCTTTGATCGAACTGCTTTGAAAATCTGAGCAGAAGCACGACTAGCTTGACGAGTTCCTCGTTTTGAAAGCATAGCAGATAAAAAGCTATTACTCTTTGAGGCCATGTCATCGTAGGTTCCAACCTTAGTGTTACAGAATACGAAGATTTGTCATCAGATAAGGGTCTTCTGAAGGAGACATCATGACGGCGTCATGGGTGCCGTCGGAGGAAAGAAATTTGATTTTTAGATCTTCCGAAAGCCCAGGCATTGTGCTCTCCACTAGCCTTTGGTATCCAAAATTATCATACACACGTTGAATTTTGTACTGTCCTGACAAGAACATTTTGTGAATACCTTTACCTCAGAGACCAGTTAACAGCCAAATACATCGATAAGCTTATCGAAATGTCGCGCTCCTGAATCGAGAGAAAGCTATCAGGAAGACCGTGTTAAATGCTGGTTCAGATCTCACGGGGATTCGTAATACGTAGAAGCAGTTAGGAATACAGGCAGCCGTATTGATATTGACATGACGCTTTGCTAATTTGGACAGGAAGGAATTAGAAACAAGAGTGAAAACTAATTACTAGAATTTTTCGATGCTGAACATAAGAATGCCATTTAAATGATCAATATATTTGACGTGTGCTCTCGAGTATGCTTCCGAAAGGCTGATTTTACAGAATTCTTACGAAAAAGACAAAGGTGTTACAATTTAGCCATATCATTTCTAAACGGGAGATTTGAAGAAGCATCAGGATGACAGGGTGTGTTGAATATGGAGACTTGCGAACTACGCAAATCAGACGTTCTTGCGAAATACTTTATCGTACAATACTTTTCAGTTCTGCCAACAATATTTCATCGAATGTTGGGTTTTTAAGAGGGCAATTGGTAGGCCTAATCACTCCTCCAAGCTGCGTCCATTAGCATGAAGCGTATCACCAAAGAAATATCATATAAGTGTATTGGACAGATTTCGTTCAAACTGTGACATGAAAACAACAAAAAGTGTTTTTGTTATTACTATTATTATCATTTGCATTATTATTGTCATTGAGCTGTTTATGTTGTAACTTGAGAAAATTGCAAATTACGTTGTTAAAATTCACTTCTCTGGCATGTCGTCGTTTAAAACTAACTTCACGATAATAAATTTTAACGCACTGGGTATACCTATTATAAGTAAGTTCAGTTAAATATATCTTGCTAGGTAAGCGTGCGTTTTTCATTTACAGGGATGCAGCTCTTACTTAAAGTACGCCTTTTCTATTCGGCTCCTTTAAAACTGGAGAACTATTTCTACCCTACACAAAGATTCAGGAAATCCCACTTCGGTGCTCTTTATATGTGCTCCATCGAAATGGCAAAGGAAAAGGGCCCGTGATCACCAATATCTTTCGTCACCAGTCTCTTCTCTAACTTATCTATTACTCTCCTCAGAGTTTTTTCAGGGTTTTATTGCGCTGGAATACCCTACCCTTTGCAAAGCAGATGTGAAATGATCAGTTCAATCGTAGGTAGCAATAATGGGATGGAGACTAGAAAACATACGGTGCAATAAAACTGAAAAGAACCATAGTGAACATGTAACCTTTAGCTCTCAAAGCATAAACTTTAAAACGAAGGGACGTCGAGAGTATGTAAATTCAGGATATGATGTTAACGGCAGCATCAACTTGAAATTGCAATGTATGCACACCTGTTTGAAGAAGAAATCATCGGTGCTCATCACATTTCTACAAGTTGCGAAATTTCAGAAAAGGCATCTTCATGAAGATGCGATCGATTATCATTCAGAGCACGCCCATTCAGACACATCTTTATTATCTATCTTGAATGAGAAAAGCTGTACAAGCTATATTCTTCACCAAATGAAGACACATGCCTAAACGAAATTGACCACCAGCACCTTTACAAACCTGGACAATAACGCCCGCGTTACAAACAAACCAAAGCATGATCGTTAGCTAATCAAACATGAGACCTGTATTGATAAAATTGTGTAACAGCACCATAGTAATGTCATTTTATTAGTCAAAACACCAGCTGTGAGAGACACCGTGAATATCAAGAACATCCTCACGATACAAGCATGTGACAATCAAAATACTACCTTGTGAATCGTTACATGTTCTGAAGACAGCACTTGTCATATAATTAGTCATAGGACGCCCCAATTCTATCACTTCAATAAAATATATTCAAGACGTTTGTATGTGTTTAAATCTAGTATTGTTGGACGTGATAAATAAGCAATTTACACTTGAAGATAGCTCTAGTATGAGTAATCGATTGAAAAATCTGGAATTTTTGCGGACACCGGCAGCACGAGTGATTTGCCGTGCATTAGCAAAGATAGCACAGGAAGTGTATCTAATTATCGAGTCGCATTTTGTTTTCAACCTTTCTGTCATATCTCGTACTGTTTAACCATATTCCATTGCCATACTTTCAGCAACATCATGATATGCACTGCAATCAAAATCGCCTTCCTTTAAATTTTATTCTCCAAATTGTACATCAGGAATTGTTAAAAACGTTCTCTAAAAAACGTTAGCATTTTTATGATTTTGCTCCGAAATGTTTTCATCATACAATATCGACTAGTATACTGCTTTAAAAGCGGGTACAAATATTGGGAACTTTTGCTATCGCTGACGTTTGCAATAATAAGCATTAAACGCCCCAGATATGCAGTAAAGATCACATCCAGACTGCTCGCGGTCGACTGAAGTTCACATGTGAACCCTTGCGGACATGTACAGTTGCGTACAAGCAACTGCGGATGTAAGACTAACGCCCGCAAAATCAGATTTTGCGGCACCTAACAAGAGTGGTGTATCTTTCTGCAACTCAAGGAGTTTAATTTACTTTATCTCTATGAAGAATGACCTCTTAAGAGAATTTGGATCGACTGTATTGGAGAGAAGAATCTCGGTTTCTTTCACGAACCCTAACAGTGACTCTAGAATTTCAGGCTGCCAGTAATAGACCTTTTATTCCTTATGCAATATCATATCATCTGATGCCATTTCGTAATAAGTTTCAGGGTAAACATGTCTATTTATCTTATGCCCCAAACCATAGGTTCACAAACCTTAGCTAAGATGACAAAACATGTCCTTCCTACACAAATACAGCGTTTAGCGTTTATCGGAAATGTACCGATAGAATGTGGCTTTTTGGCCATGTGCATAAGAATATGCATACACAAGTGAAGTGTAGAATGCTGGGCTCTCCATTTCGTGTTTTGTGTTTGAACTCTGCTTTTGTATTCATAAGAATCCTGAAAGAGGCGCACAGAGAAATGAAAGAAATTTTGCAGATTTTAGAGAAAGATTCTTTTAGTCTGCGACGCTGATTGAGCATTAAGAGCTAACCAAAGGGACAAAGCAAAAACAGTACTATGACTCGGTGCTATGTGAGCATCTAATTTGGAGCAGTGTGGTATTGTTTCAGACTACCCTGCGTTCCAGATGATCGTGCAATATAGCCTCGTTTTATATTCTGTTGACCACAAATACATGAAGACCGGAATACTTGAGATCGGCCATGCGATTATCTGATGCGTGAATCTATAAATGATCAGATGTGACCGATGAAGTCCAATTCAACCAAGAAATAATGATTCTAAGACTACTTTTTAGGCCAAACATCTTCGGCATTGGTCTGAGATAGCTGTACCAATTCCGATGATCAAAATATGGCCGATATCGGCTGGCACAAATAGGCACAGGGGATCATCCTTACGTAGGTAAGGGGGCACAATGTCTTCTCTCCGAATTTGAAATCCGAAATATTCGCGCAAATTTCAGTTTTACAGTTTCAGTTAGATCTTTCTTTAGCAAAATGGATGAATAATCGTATTTTTAACATTTTTTACCTGTGCCTATGCTGTAACCCAATACCGATAGACGGTGTTCAATATCGTCTCATCCCTGCTCGGTACATAGATGTTGTATGATTTAGATGTGTTCAGGTCTATTGATTCGTCCAGGGTATGAACGTTTGAGAAACAAATCCACTCAAGAAAATGGAAACTCTTCCATGTGAAATAGCAACTACGATTGGGTTTGCTTCCGGTGGAGGGAATCGAGTAATCTGTCATGTGCTTCCAACTATTGCAAATCACAAATTAAGAATTTCGTGGGAAATCTTCCTTCGTAATAAGATGTGTGATTGGTGTAACGACTTGTTGATCACAGACCAAAACGTGGTCTTGCAGGTATTCAGAGCTTCGAAGCACTTAACTAAAAAGCTGTCGTGATGTTGCTTAGCGGGTACCGGTAAAAAGCAACATTGCATCCATTAGTACAGTTTGGGCAAATATAAATCGTTTTGCTATCAAAAGCTTGCAGTCCATCATACAAGATGAGGGGGCTATTTATGTGGAGCCTCTCCCTCGTTGGTATGGATACACTAATGTCTCCATCCTTTGCAGTTTTGTAAAATTTTAATCCTGGACAAACGAATAGGGGGCACCTTAAACATGGGGAGGGTCCCAGCACCCCTAAACAGTACTTGGAATGCGCTGAAACTTCAACAACGTGACTGCTTACAGAAAACTTGGTGAATCCAAGTGAACACATTAAAAACGTGACCAAATAAGAAGGAAAAATAACGAGAGTGGAATTGTTGGCACTTCAAACTTAAAGTAAAGGTGACCCTAAATGGCACCCAAGATACTGGCGATCAATAGTTGCGAGCGCTGACATGCGTGTCACAAAAATCCCTCACCCCACCCCGGACTACGAGGGCCACAATGGTCATAACGTGAGAAAAGAAAGAAAAACAATAGTTGGGACCAAGGAAAGTTTATGATTTGTCGATAGTGACAACAGTGGAGCTTGGTGAAACAGAGAGATGCTACTTCCACCAAGGCCCCAGCCACGTTGATAGCATATGGGGTGTATTAGTTTCTTTCCAAACCTTGAGAGGAGTCATGTGATCTTAGTCAGTACCAGCTCCTCTAGTCTTTATCAAGTAGACGATTACTCACGTAGGTGTAGTGTCATGTTAAGTTATAAAAATGATGGGGAAGAAACTGCAAACAAGAAAATAAAACACGACGAGACTATTAATTCCATCTTTCATTTTCTGATACCAAATCAAAGTAATCAGATATCACTGGCAGTAACACTACAGCGTACACATAATAAGTCTTAAATCTTTCATCAAATATGTTATACAACGTTGACGATGGCAATGCTTTAGACAAAGCTACCAATTAGCTACCTGTTATCCAGTGAATATCTTATGCCACCAAAGTCACAATAGAAGCTAATTGCTAATTAGTCCCTGGTGCGACTCGTCAAGTGCACAACCCCTTTTCATAAATGAAAGTTTAGCAATATAATAGGAGACTTGGGCTTCTTTTCTGCATATCTATGGCTACCGATTGTACAAAGCATGGGCATAGATCGCTGTACGAATCGCACAATGAGACAAGTGCATACAGTACCTGACTCGACGTTCGCTATTTTTTAGTCTTCAGATTACTTTTCTTTCGCTGCTTCTTAAGTCTAAGGGGGTCTTCTATTGCCCTTATGGTCATTTGGGCTGCAGCTTTCTTATAAAGACCTATGTTGGACCAGCCATAATAAACAGTTATCGCAGCCCTAGGTCGATCCAAACCGGTTTTTTCTTGCCTTTTGTACGGTTAATCTCGCCTTAATCGGTTGTAACGTGGTGATGATAAGTGTAAAGACCTTAAAGATTTAACGCGTTTGATTAAGAATAAAGCAATCAGATACTTTAATAAATACTGGCTGAGACAAGATTCCATTCGTCTCCCAAGCAAAAGTGCACTAGAAGTAAACCAAAGGGCACTTCGTTCATTTACGGGGAGCAAAGTTATCTTTTCCAGACCTCTTTTTCTGTGGATAACAGGCAGAGTGACATTGTTTTCAAGCCAACCACGTCATCTGTGCTATGATAGACGCGTATCAAACCAATCAAATAGATACTCATTAGAAATCACAGCAACCCTATAAAATGGAGGCTACAATGCAGAACGTCATATCTACCAACAATTGTAAATCTACGTTTGCTACGTTTAAGTAAGAAGCGTGACTCGCATAGAAGAATGCCTTCGGATAAAAAAGCACATCACATCCTCACGCAAATAATTCAATCTCTTTCTCTTGATGCTTATGCAAGTAATTTCCGAAGGAATAGCATCAGATAAGACTTTTTACAACAGTTGAAGTCAGGGATACGCTGCGAAACACACAGGTGGGAGGGCTCGCTGGATGAGGGCAAGGGCAAACTGGGATTTCTTGCGAGAGGGTTGAGAAGTCCGAACTCGATCACATCCAAACTGAGAAAGTAACACTGACTACACGACCATTGAATGGGATATGTTGGTGCATAAAAGGCAGCTAAACATTTGCAAATATGAAATTCTAAGTGATTATAGTCATGTACCCATAAGTAAGTAGTCATAGGCATTCACCCTCCCCATTAAGCGCCTTGAGGGACCATTGACTCCCAAAGATAACGGCCGAAAAATTAGTGGCAGGATCTACCCGATGAACAAATGCAGAGTACCCCTGGCTGAAGTGCAAAGCCTCGGTAATAGTAGCAAAGCGATAATCCGATCCTTATATGTATCCCGTTGAAACAATACTGAGAGAGAGCAACATTAAAAGCGGTTAATTATCTTCATATATATATATACTGTAAATCATCTATTTAGCCCCGAGGGGCTTAATAGCAAAGAATTCCGGGGATTAGCCGAGGTCTGGCAAGAATATAAATCAGAATGGGGGTTATTCAAACTCAATTAATTTAAAGACACTACGTTTAATAGTCGTTGTACTAAATTCGAAAACTATTCGATAATATGATCTTTCGATCTTCGGGGGAGGGGGTTAAGCAAGAAAATGGCCGCCAATTCCCCCCCATATCATTCTTATCAAACATATATCGATTTCCCTCATCGGCCATTATACGAGATTGGCGGTGTACATGTAAAAGCTAGATTCCACATGAGGGCGTATTCAAAGGAGGGGGCTTACTTGTAGGGTGGGAGCTTACAGTAATTTATGGATTGCGTTCCTCCTAATCATCAACCCACAATATAAATGTCATTATTACTTTAACTCTGGGCATATCTGTTTCTGATAATCATACTAAACTGTACAAAAAGATGACGTCTGATCAAGTCTAGAATGGGTCATTCTAATATTACGCAACAATGAAGTGGATGGAAGGTAAACTCTATTTTCGTGACATATTACTCCTCTTTACGTAAGGCTACTTATAGCTTAAGATGATACTTCTGTTCACAGACACTTCATTTCATATCAAAGGAAAGATAGTATTTGCATTGGTTAGTTTTGCATGTCAAGCTCAAACCTAGCTCTAACCAGAGCTCTAATGAACATTAAACAATGAGTGCCACGTGAACAACCCGAGTGCACACGAGGATTCTAATTGATGTGAAACGACACTTAACATAGTAGCAACTGATATCATAACACGTTCATATGAACACGAAATTTTGCGGAATACAATAACAAGTACCCGAAGGGAAGTCCACAAAACAAGTTACTTAACAATGGGTGTGCATTATCTTATTCTGTTATCGCGCGCTATGACGTCTGGTGGTGGGAGTATGTACTCTTCCAATGTACCCAACGGAAAAAGATGTCGTTCATCCTATAAAATTTTCACTCCAAAGGAGTATTGACTGTACCCCGCAGGCTGAACTTGACTCTCCGTTAAACTCGATCGTTTCTAGTAGCGGCTTCGTGTGAATATGAACTTCATACAAGAAGTCGACCATGTTTGATAAGAATAGATGAATTTCCTAGATTTGCATGGCTGACCCAGATACATGTAGAAGACAGAATACGCATGATGATGCGGTTTTAACGCCCTGCCCTCCCCTTCGCAGGGGCTAGGGTGGTGACCATGTACATGGGACCTGTTTGGAGCATAGAGCACTTTAAGACAGGATGCCCTTCCTGACGTCACTAATAACAACTCCGGGATTTAACCCTGAATACGCCTGAATACTATAAATATCATTCTTGGAATAAATCAATTTGTGGTATTCATGCGTGAACGGACTCACAAACAAATGCTGCGGTAACGATTTCCTGTAACTATGAGAAACGGACGCTCTTATGTGTCACGGAAACAATAAAAATACTTTTCAGTTCAGAAAACTAGGTTTTGATGGCGCGGCCCACGACACTCTTAAATATTTGATAAACCAAGGATTTCGAGACGTTCATATAATGAGGAAAAAAGAAGGGATTTCATCACGATTTCTGATGCTATACATGAACGACAATGACACTATAATACTGCCTAACTTGATGAGTAAGCAAATTATCGGATTTCGGGAATAACAAGACCTCCACGCCACCCTATTTTACAACCCATGACAATTGAGTTGGCATGGTAAGAACACACACAGGTTTCAAGTGGCATCATGGAGGGTCAGGTACAAATGTTTGCTAGACGTGGCACAAAACACCTGATAGTGACACTGAACTACAATTGCTTCTAGAATTTGCAATTCATTATAAAAAGGTGGGTGCAGCCTACTTATGTCTAACCATTGACATATGATTACCCTATGAATGTCAGAATTATTCACCATTGATGTTAGACACGCTAACACCAAAGTGAAAACACTCAGTATTCGACTTCAAAACGCGGATATAACCTTTCAGTGAAACCTATTTGATACACTATCATAAAGTATGAACATATCAAAAACATGTAAATGAACTGGAAAATCAATAAGAAAACAGTAACATTGTTTAATTTATAAGTAATCAATGGTATGATTGAACTTAGACGCAAACTTTGCAGGAGGGAAAGGAAGAGACGACGATGAAACGCTTATAACGAACAAAAACAGGAACGACCAGTAATAAAGGGATATGGAAAAGGGAACAAATTAGCATCGTAATCTCTCTATTTCTATTGTATACCTCGGAAATCTAAAGAAATATTCGTATAGTTGTAAAACTCTGACTGTATGGTAATATACTAAGATTCGTTAACATGGTTAACACGGTGACAAAGATACCTCCACTAAAAGGCATGAAATGGACCTACAATAAACCTGTTCTATCAGTTTGATGCTAGTGTTTGGAAGCAAAACAACATCGAGATACTTCCAACTACATCTCTACATTGCCAGATATTCGTTTCTAACGCCATTCAGGGATGCCCTCTATGCTAAAAGAGAAACTCTTCGATTTGCTACCATAAGAAGAACAATACCTAGACGCATCTTAAAATAGCAAGATCTGATAAAAGTTAAGTAACCTGATTTCAATGAAATAGTCTGTTGAACGAGGAGGGGGGGGGCAACTCTAATAGTATTCACTTTGAATACAACGATTGAGGAACCCACAAATAGGTCTTTTACGACTACATCGCTTTCGAAAACTTTAACTATTGGTGCGTTGGGTATTGGTACTATTAAGGACTCTTCTGATATCCGTAAGGTATGGAACATAGGTCACACAAAACCACAAGTGCCTGCATATTCACCCAAAAACTTTTTAGCAACAAAAACATGTCACTACAATAAACATATCCGACATTACCATTTGCCATGAGGTTTGTAGTGTGTGACACGGTATAAAACGGTACAAATTGGTTTTCTGCTTGTTTAGACTAACATGTTTCGTATTCTTTCGCAAACCTGTCAGGAGCTCCAATATCCACTAACGCCTGTAACACCAAAAAGGAAAGGGAAGTTGTAAAGATAAACGATTACCACGAGGGAAGTAACATTGGAGTCTTTAATTCTATTTAGTGACCTTGGTTCCTTCACATCAATAAAAAGGTCCCCTCTTTACTATGTAATCAGTTATTAAGTCAGTCTATTGCTTGTTTGTAAAAGTTAATATCTTTATCAAGTGGCAGTCAAAATATCATGTTACGTCAACACTGAGGAATCTCAAACGATATCAATTTCACCTATGAAAGGGCACCTCCTTCCTTTCAAATTCACAGAACCATATGTTCTTATTACGCTCTTCCACTTATACAAGGCCTCCGCTTACTACGTCTTCAGGGGGTAGGCGAAGAGGATAATGGAAGGGTACATTCGGAATGATAGAAACCATGACAAAGAAAAGTTCCTTTAGAAATTCAAAAAGGGATGTGCCATGATAATCAATTGTAGGATTTCAAGGACCAAAGTGTTAAAATCAAATGCAATTTAGAACTCCGGGAAGGAGCAGAAAACCTAGAAGCAAGATGCACCGACTACAGCAGTAACTCTTCCAGTGATGAATAGGACTATTCTAGGTCTGAGGGTAATTGTAAATCCCTTTTTGGTGACAAAATGTAGCGTTAAGGGAAAAAAGCAACAATGCTTCATATTCACATTAAAAAGGTCAACGGTCACCATCTCCTTCCGTACATTCCTCGACATCAGACGCTCATGCGGAAGAAAATTTTGTGCAGCTTTCTGAGCAGAGTACATGATGGCGATAGTAACGGCCGAGGCCATATCGTAAGACACAGTTGTCACTATGCCATAAGCATTCAACAGATAAAATTTTGAATTCATCTAAATCTAAATGTACCTTTCTTTGCGTAACGATAAGCGATAAAAGCTATGGTAACAGCAGCCGCCATGCTAAGACCAAAAGTAACCATGACTTGGCTCAGAGATTGATCTCCTCCTGGTCCATCCATGTATCTAATGAAAATATTAACAACGTTACATTGCTTTAAAAGCTAGATTTAACTATGAAGATACTATTTTACATCTACGAGAGGTTACTACTAACTATGAGTGGAGCTACAGCTTTGGACTATGAAATATGAAAGTTTCCCCAAAACCCGTTCCAAAATATTGTCCAGTTTGAAAACGAGCATTTAGGGCACTTGTATGTCAGACCTCCCTGCTGCTAAGCGGAGAGGTCTAGAAAACAAATAATACCAGACTTGGACACCCCTTTCATGTGGCAAGTGTCTTGCGTGATTAGCTCCATTGTCACCGAAATTTAGTAAAAGTTTAACTTCTATGTGTCCATAATTGTAGAAATATCTCGTAGAACGAAAGCGCTTTCGTCTTCAAAAGACCGATGAAAACGTACAGTAGTCTGACATCGATCTGCTGAAATCTCGCTTTGCTTGACGGACACAGGGCAGGCCTTAAATTTTGCCCCCAAGTTCCCTTATCCAGCTATGTGAATATTTAATTGGGGTTGTTTAATTAAAAAGTTGAAACGATGTATTACTTGCTAATTCCTTACGAATGAAAACAAAAAGACTGCAAAGTAGTAAGAGTTTGTGACGCAAAAATAGCGACATTCGTATCCTGTGAAGGCCGCAGCATCTGCCATCTGAACATGTTATTGAATATAGATTCGCATCACCTGTAAGTACTAACAATGTACTTTACTTTATTTTAAAAAGACTTTAAATCTATAGAGAATTACATACCTTCAATAAGTTGTGATAAAGGTATCTAATGTAAAATAACATTGGACAATTTGTGGGAGAAAACATTTACAATGGCCCAAAAAAGCTTCTCCGATCCTCTGGCCAAATAGAGTAAATGATACGTTACAGACTGTTGTAATTATCACTGCAACTTGTTGTCGTTGGAAAAGAGAACTGGATCGGAAGTGAATTTAAGAAACAAAAGGATGGTATTCTTTAGCTTTCTCTTTAGGTTAGAAAGAGTTAGCAAGAATACACCGATTCACAGTTTTGGTGCTAGGGCTCCCTGTGTTTCCGTGCTAACAACCACAAATTCGACCAAAGCAAACTACGTTGGCGTTCTCAAGGTCTCCTTTTTCCTAGCACTACATTATTCGTCTTCCATTATCGAGTACTATTAGTACTATTAAGACTAATTTTCGAGTTGTTTGATCTGTAATATGTTGACATCGATTAATCATGACTGATTTAGGAGAAAGGTCCCTTCAATTTTTCAATTTCAGTTGTTTTAAGACAGGGTGTGGTTTCTTGACAATATTTTGCCCCCTCTTTAGTTCGAGAAGGCTGGCTACTCTCCTGTTCATAGCAATGCAGGAGGCAACTACTCAATCTATGAGTCTTTGACCTCACCAGCTGATAAGTTTTAAAACTCAAGTCGCTTATCTTGCAAAACAGAAGTACACCAGCAAGCGGACCTTATATTACCATTTTACAGATTACAGCGCGGATTTACTGGCTTACAGAGTTTTCGTAGGTAGTTTGAAGAATAGAAAATGGATAGATCCGTTGGTCAAACATAATTGGGGTTTTTTTTCTTGACAGGTGCGTTTTGTTTAAGGTCATCTTGATCATTAATTTGTAGGTAGCGACCTGAATTGCGTCAGATACGACGCAGCGTTGATAATACATATAGTTTGGATTAGCTTTCCAATCTTTAGTTTTTCTTAGTTTTGAAACTTAACGGTGCTTGATGAATAACCGTAAGAAGAAATTCCAGTGAAGTGGAAAAGAGACCTGCTGAGAACATCGTATGTTAACTGTCTAAGACCTGCTTTACAGGTTGTTGTCACCACGAAGATAGCGTTTCTAAGTTGCATTATCTATGTTCCTGAGCAGGAATTATCGGAAATTAGCAGTACTTAATTAACAAAGTTGCACTGCTTAGATCTTATCTTCGAGGTAGGTAAATAAGCGGGCTTTGAAGAAGCGAAAATGAAGATATGTCTGGCTATCTTGCAGCTATTATTAAATGACTGGAATACAGAAGGTGTTAGTTATAACAAGACGCATAACTGCATCAACGCGGTATTCCCCACGTAGAAGGATTGATATATCATTATTTAAGTCTAAAAGTGCCGCGAAGTGTGTAAAAGAGTCACTGGTGTCTATCCAAATTCTATGGATTGAGAATGGGTGTCTATTTGAAGGGCCGATAACGTAGAGAGATTGCTAATACAGAAAAAAAATCGATGAAAATTAAAAATTTAAGGAGACAGGAGGTGGCTTTAAAATTCAGCCTAATAGAAGTATATTTCGTCATCCACATATGGTCTTCCATAATAGATGGCTAGAAAATTGAGGACCATACGTATACAAAATGGGGGAGGGAGCTACAAGGCCCTCAGCCATCTGCCTTTCTTAGCATTTCATGAACGACTTCCCTGATCGTTGTTAAGCTTTCTGATCTGTACGCAGGCTTATTCGGGAGTATTTTCAAAAGACCTTTTTCTTTAATGATTTGAGAATGATAACGTCATATTTACCCCCTAAGAAGAGTCACCAACAAAACAACACTAAATTTCTACTTGAAAAAAACTGAAAGTAAACCTGTTTTTTTAAATCAGGTAAATTGGCTGTAAAAAGGCTCCTTGCACGAAATTATACGATTTCTGTATTCTAAACCGAAAAGAATTAAGCTAAAGTTCCGTTTCACTAGGGAACGCTATTCCATCAATCTCAGATTGAGCATTCTTGTGCGACTTTTCTGTTGTACCGAATAGTACTAATAAATCGTCTTAGAACTTGCATACGTTCGTCATTGTTCTCCATACTTTTTACATAATCCAATAATATAACTCTGAATTCTGGAAGTCTATAACTCGTGTACTCTGTTAAACTCCGAAACTCTGAAACTCTGACCCTAAGGTTAAAAGTGATTATCTTAAGAATAGTCAAGGGCGTCACATCTGATACTCTACTAATTCCCAGACTACTTCCAGGACAAATAGGACATATAACCTCCGATCTCAATTATAAACTTTTATATTTCTTTAGATAAAAGAATATTTAAGATACCTGACAATTATATTATTTTAATAACAAATCTTCACATAGTTACAATCATTGAAATAGCCGAGGGCCTTCTGGTCCCTCCCTTCCCAAACCTGGGAAGTCCTGGGAATCTCAAAGAAATCAAGTCTGTATAGGTGAATTGCGACAACACCAACGGGTTAGTAATGGTTAACTTCAATAGATTGAATACTCTATAAGCTTCAAATACTCCACCGGATGGACAATGATATCTGCTACTACTCAACTTCGAAAATCATCCATACCACACCAAGTAGCTTGATCATGGAAAACTGCCATCGATCCACCTCCCCGTCAATCTGTCGATAGCCCATTAAATGTTGCCAAGTATCACTTGCTTAGGTCACCGGTTAGAGCTCAGTGTTTACATATATCACATGGTGATCTTAATGGCAATCGCCGCGATACCTTAAAGGCACAAAAAGTTGCGGAAACAAAATGTTGTTGGACTTAAAAGTTGCGAAAAGTTTCTCGAAACTTTCGGAACTTTTTGTTCCGCGACTTCTAATTTTTCAGCAGTTCGCAACTTTAAATTCCCGCAACTTTTAGTATTGAGATACATTGAGATACATTTGATGACTTATTTTCCATTCTTTTGTTTTATAGCAATTGAGAATCTGTTTATGACTCTAACGGCAATAGTTTACCGTTAGAGTTACCGAGATAAACTTTTCTACGTAATTTATTTTTAGAACCATTTTGAATTTGGCAACTTCTAATTCCCGCAATTTTTAAAATTTTACCTTTTCGCAATATTTAGTTCCCGCAACATTTCCTCCCTTTTTTGTCCAGAATATTTCGCAGCTTCGCGATTTTTTGTTCCCACAACTTTTTGTGCCTTTAAGGTATATCTTATTTCGCTAGTACATGAGTAAGTCAGAAGGAAGATAAAAGGCAAGGAGCTGTGATTTATGGTAGTCATACTCTTGACGTCTTCTATGTTGCGTACTTTGTTGCGTTTTAGGAAAAGGATGCCGACGTCTTCTTTCGAGGCGTGGACATGTCTCTCTCTTTTCCGAAAGTCGACCTTTTAGTTCATCCAAACCTGACGTTAAAACTTTGGAGATACGTTGACAGCAGTTTGAAGTTAGGAATCTTATCGTAACTTGCTTTTGGAAGGGAGAGCCGAGTTGGCTGGAAGATTGAACGAAAGGAGCAACAGCATGGCACCCTCTAGATTTCTTCTGCGTTAGATCCAGTTAGCAAAGATTATGGCTGCAATTATACAAGTTTTAATCGTTCCCAAACAGGTTGTGGTTTCGTAATGAATTTCGTCCTCCCTCTTCTTCTAAATTTGAAAGAAATTTTTCTTGCCCCTTACAAAATTAAATTAAGTTTTCATAATGAGTCATTAAATACACTCAGAGTTTAAAGGTTAACCACATTTCTTGGCTGTAGAGACAATACTTAAGGCACTAACCTTTTTTATGGCTGTATACTTAACATGTAAGGTATCGAGAACTCAAGCGATATGGACGGTGTAAAGCTCCTTTTCTAACATCTAAACAACATTACTGCTGTGTAAGGTCCAAATATTCACAACGTAGCTTTGACTCTAGAAATTAAAACCCCGGCGGACCCGCCATGATTAACCACCCAAAACAAAAGGTTACGAGAGCAACTTCTTACCCCTTGGCCTACGATGATTCATAGTGCAAACATTCCTTAAAATAATTACTTTCTGTTGTATTCCACAGAAATAAGAGGTTGCTCAATATCAGCTATTTTACTAACAGATCATTAAATATTCTATTTAGAGCTTATGTTCATTGCTTCGATGAAAGTTACATAAATGCCTGCCTTTCTGCCTCATATACAATTCGGCTTGTTTACACAGAACTCCTTATAAAGTCGTAGAATATTCTAGAACATTGTGGAAGTTTCTAGTGCGTTCTATAGAACTTGGTAGAAAATTATAGAATGCTCTGGAAGGTTAAAAATTGCTCTAGAATGTTATAGAACGTTCCAGAAGAAACCGGATTAAATAACCCTCATGTCTAGACAAGTCAAATTAAGTCTGTTCATGACACTTTTCTCAATTCTAAAATCAGTTGTCTTACAAGTCTGAAATCTACTTTGTTTCAGAAAACAGACAGGCTCGATGTAATGAGCATAGAATACATCAAACGACACGCAGAGCTAGACTGATAATGTATCCGCGACAGCTGTTGCCTTCAAGTAAAACAATCAATGGGTTGAGAGTTGGTCGGTAATACGATGTTTTGCAATAGCATCACAATCTAATGAGCTCAAAGTGTTCCACTTGTAAGCAAAACTAATATTAACATCGTCATCATTACGAAAGACCCCAGCAATGTATAGCAAGAGGCTGTTTAGGAAAAATTTAATGAAAGAAATTTTTCTTTAATGCCCATAATGCATAAGTACAACATGGTTGTATTCTAGTTATAGTGAACACGAAAATAATGCTTTTAGTATTGGACAATGTAAAAACAGTAACATTTGTATAAATTATTTCTAACCACGGCAAATATCAGGAAGGCCATATTTAATGATCCTTGCCAGGCGGAAGTCTTATGCCATCTAACGATCCCTTCAAGAAGGAAGGACCATCTTCTTTAAGGATCTATTCAACAAATATATCTTACATAATAATCCTAGCAACGCGGCAAGCCATATGGTATTTGCTAATTATTGCATCGAGGAAGATTATATTATACATTATGATTTTTGCAACAAAGAAGGCCAAATTTAACGATCCTTTCAACAGAAAAGGGCATACGTAATTTAATCATGCCTGCAACACGAAATACCACACCATAGTTAATGATTCTGGCAACACAAAAAGCCATATTTTCTCTTATGATTTTTGCAACTTGAAGAGCCATGTATCATTTACAGATCCTTGGAACACAGACGGCCACCTATATGAACTGCAGTGACGTTATGCAGCCAAAACCAGTGGGTTACCAGCAATACTATGTAATTGACTGATGTTACGGTCTTTTAAGTACTGCAGATCTCCATTTAGCAGGCCAGAACTTCATCAGGGTAACCTTACTAGTACTCCTACTCGTGCTGAAAATGAAACACCACACAACAATGACTGGCATTAATTTGTATCCACAATGGCCAGCATTGCACACCAGAGGGACTCCGTTTCTCGACAATCCAGGCTGAATCAACTTCAGCAATAGAGCAAGCATGTAAACACCATATTCCCAGTTCTCAACCCGTTCATCTCAGAGCCAGACGACATTTTCAGCAAATAATCTGTACCGAACTTCCACAATGCAGATGAAGATCTTGAATCGCCACCCAGCACATTCTCAGTCCCCCACAGTTTACATGACCCTCCTCCAACCTCGTCTCCCAAGGAACAGTCAACTCCATGATCAATAATTGTATTTAATTGTTGCAGCTGCAAGGATCGCTATATCTCATCATTTAATGATCCCTGCAACAAATAGGGTCTTATGTTTACTGATCCTTGTAAAACTGAATATCATGTATGTTCTAAGTATCCTTGGAACATATAATGCCAAACCTTATGAAATAATCATTGAAAAAAATGACCATACCCTATTAATTTGTCCTTGACACATGACAGGTCATGTATTATTCAATAATTCTTGTAACGTTTTCAAGAAGATTTCATATTTAAAGATCCTTACAACTAAGACGCCCTCCTATTATTTAATTAACTTACACGACAACTCCTCTTTAATGATCCTTGTAACACATCTGTCCATACTTAATTTAATGATACTTGTAATATCAAAGGCCATATCGTATTTTTTAATCTTTGCAACGCAGAAAGCCTTATCTTATTTAGTAAACCTTGCAAAACAGTAACCACATCCTACATCGTGGTCCTTGTAATATAGAAGGCCATACTCTATTCAAGAATCCTTTTAGCACAGAATGCCAAAATGCCACTTAATGATATTTGTAAGATGCAAGACCAACTCCTTTTTAATGATCCTTGTAACACGGCTGTCCGTATTTTATTTAATAATCTTTGCAACGCGGAAGGCTACATCATATTTGATGACGCGGAAGGCCATATGTTATTTAGTGATCCTTGCAACAGGGGAGGTCATACCTTATTTAGTCCCACTCGTAACAGGAATTTATTACTTAATGATCTTGTCAAGGCCATATTTTCTTTAATTACCCTTGTAACATGGAAGGCAGCATCTTATTTAATAGTCCCTGCAACACAATAAGCTAATTCCCTATTTCATGTCCCAAGCAACGAAGAAAGCCATGTCTGATTTAACGATCCTTATTACTTCGAATGCCACATCTCCTTTGATGATCTTGGCAAACACAGAAGGCTATATTTTTAAAAAAATAGAGCCGCTATTTAATTACAGAGATATGTAATTCTCGGCTAATAACAAAAAATATAGATAACTCCAAAATCTATTTAGGAAGTCTGTTTCCTCTTGACCTTCGTTTTGCTACAGATTTGTAACTGTCTTGCTTATAGACAACTCGGACTTGAAAATGCACACCTTTACGCAGACTACAAGTAAATTAACAAAAAGTTGCATCTTTCTCAGCATGTAGTAACTTTGCAAAATCAATCACGATACCTTTGAAGCTACGTCTGACCTGATATCTTGCGTGCAAGAACAATCTTGTGAACTTTCTGCCGTAGTTTCTAATTATCTATAATCAATACCCATCAGTCCCTGAACATTCTGCTCTCCTAAAGGAGCGGTTAGTATCAATTTCGTTCTAATTAATACTCAGTTTCTAATTGCATTCATAATTTATCTAGTTTGCTGCTACTAATTACCAGGTGTTCAACAATTACGCTTTTAAAAAATTTGAAGTTCGTATTGTTTCATGTGATAGAAATTCGTAATTTTGTTATATAAAACTATAGGAATGACCCTTCTCTTCTCGAACGAGACAGTTTCTGCTGGGCAATTTTTTAAAAACTTGACCTCCTTTTAAAAACCTACATTTAGTTGTTTAGACATTCATGGACTGCACTTTGCAAAAAATAAGGACTTAGTTGAACACAAGTATAATTTATCTGAAGAAATATCAAGAATTGAATGCAAGTTAAAATGACAGGACTACCTAACGGTATCTGAAAGTGTAAAACAATGTCTCAGAGTTAAGATTCGCATGGCCATTGTTAATATCTCTGCATTTCATAAAAAATATTAATTTTTATTAGCCACAAGAGATTTGGGTTATAATTTATAAGGACGTCAAAAGTTTTGAACTGTTAAATTTTTCTCCAGGAGATTCCTTACAACATCAAATTCTCCTCAAATTGTGGTTCTTAAGTGTACCCTATCAACGTTCTCATCGAAGATAAAGCAGATTAAAGTTCACAGGTTTACAAACATAGGTACAAATTGAGTATGTGAACGCTTATGCATCCATTCTGTACAAAACGTAGTAGTACTTACTTGTTCAGAAAAAATTTTAATGTAGTATTCTGCTCTAATGTGGCGTGTTAACCATTACTTCACAACTGCAATGTTTCCAACTCATGACAGATCCATATCAAGTTGGCCTATTTTACTTTAACCTTACAAGAGAATATGTTGATTTCGTGAAGTTTGAAGTAAGAAGAGTTAAGGAAACATCGTTTGTCTCCAAAGTAGAAATCAAGATTCTGATCATAAAGGATAGTAGGGTACCAAGAAAAAGTACACTTAAGATTGCAAGCTTTGGTCAATTCTTAATTTTTCTGCTTCTTATTTTCGAAAATTACAAGTGGATATCAATATTGCGTACAGTGAGTTACAAGAAGCGAGATATACATTTAATGTTTATACAAACTATTTATTTACAAAGAGATCATCCTTTTTTCTTTGAAATATCTCATTAAAAATGGATTCAATAGTTCTTCTTTAGCCATACATGAGATACGGCAGCGTCATCTTTGACAATCCAAGGATTAACAGGCTTTGATGGGGTCAATAGGTGTATCAATTATCAACATTGATAGCATCATAATACATAGGACCTCTTTGTGTTTGGCCGGGTAAGCTATAGGACTTCGGGTAAGCTTCTTCAAAGGAAGGAGGAGGACCACTGCCATTTAATACCTCAAATAACAAACATGTTGTAACCATAACCCTTATCATAATCATATTAAAAAGGAGTCGCTTGTTATTGAATACAGGAAATGGATAATTTCACTGTATATAAATTAATTTAAATCTTTTAAAACATTTTATGGTAAAATATGCAGGGTAGAATATTCACGTCCTTTTGTTTTAAGTTTTCATTGAATAGAAGTTTGGCTACGTAAACACTTCTGTAGTTCCTACTCCCCGTCCGGTTACCATTTCAACGGAAGAGACCCAAGCCAGGTTGTATGTTACAACAATTGGGAAGGCAATTCATTTCCCATATTCCATATAGTTATTTTTTTAATTGCTTCTTATTATTCTGTGTAAGCAGCAACATATTCTACTCAAATTTAGATAAGTTAACATCGACACATAGATCATTTAATGCTGTATCAACGCGTTCTAAAATCAGGTCCAGGTCTGTATCAACTGAAATTAGTGCCTTAATTTGAGCCCTTGCAAGTGAATCATTGCTGGCTCTACTGTCCCTTCTATCCTTTTTCGGTTTCATTGTAATCCAATGACTACTGAGAGCTACTGGAGATCGCTTACCAATAAATGCGTAAAGTTTCTCTAGAAATATTTCGACGACTGCGCTGTCCTCTGCTTCGGCATACGCTTTAGTGCGCGTATCATCAATACCATCAGTTAAAATGGCCGCAAACATAGTCATTAGATTCCATAGGACAATGAGAACAAATAGAACGAAATAAGTAGGTCCATATACATCCACTGATGAAACGATATCGAAAGCTCGTACCTTTCCAAGAATCATTGTCCACTGCGTTTGCATAGCTCTATAAACAGTGTGATATTTCTCCAAGGATGTACCAAATACAAGAAAACCGAATACAGCAAACCCGTAAAACGAAATCATAAACGGTATCATGAAATAAACTGTTGGTTTGTATGTAGCCTTTACTACAGACCCAATGAAGTTTATCACCGGGTGTAAGTCTACAATTCTTAAGAATTTCAAAGAAGCGAAGAAAACGATGAGACTGATGACAACACCTAGCCCTTCATCCATGTTTGCTGCATATTGAAAGCTGATAAACTTTGAAGGGTCATTGCGTAGGCGTATTAAGTTTCGATCTCCCTCATACCAGCGCGACACATAAAGGACAATCGCAGTAATTTCAAGGACAATCAAGACAATATCCACAAAATTCCAAACATTGACAAAGAATGCAAGTCTGTAGCGATACAATTGTCGAAGTTCCAAATATATGTAGTAGAAAAGCATCAGCAGTAAAATAATTTCACTGGCAACTATATACGCTGAATCAGGCCCAACATATCGGTATAAATTAAATCCCTTGATTTGTCCATAGGGAGCCATGTTTCCAATAGGCAATACTTCCAGCAAAATGAAAGAAACTGCAAACATGTTGATATCTGCATTGTAAAGAGAAAACTCGATAAAAACACCTCTAGTCCGTTGGTCGATCCACTCGTTGACTTCAAGCATTCTTGTCACCCTCAAGGCATTCTCCAACGTTCTTCCGAACTCTGAAACATATCCTCCACCACCGTAAACAGCATGCTGTCCCCAGTATGGAAAACCTCTTAGCTGTGACATACCGTAGAAGTACCATGGGTTATGACGAATTACAACGGATTCGGATTTCCTCTTTGTTTTTGGTATCCAACGAGGATAAAAGTCACCATCTTGCTCTTCCATGAGGTCATAAAACTTGTAGCAGCGGTCAAATTGGTCTTTAACAGGGTCAGCCAACTTACAGGTTGCTTCTGAGATGAAAAGTACATCATGTACGGTAGTTATAAATTTAAGATAGCATCAGAATACAACTTATGAAAAATAAAGAGAGAAAGAAATTTCAGAGGTGCGTAATTTGATGATTAAACTCTTGCTATATGGGTATCTTGACCTGTGTTTGCACGAATGTATGCATGTATGTATTTGGAATATAAAGAAAAACGAACCAAAAAAGTGTACATTCATAATAAATTTGACACAAAATTAACTGCAGACTAATAATAGTAAAATACATCAAATTTTGAAATGCCAGGAATATTATAAAAAGGTCTCTTTAGCCTTATTTCCATGATAATTTCTATTTTCATGATAATTTCTATTTTCATGATAATTTCCATTATGATATCGCTGTTTTTACTTGGAAAAATAACCACTTTTAAGAGATATATTTTCAAGAGGGCCCTTGCAACATGGTAAAATCTGAATGAAAATCTACTGACCACCTGCCAAAAGTCCAAAGGGTATCCCATACAGAGGATAGTGAAGCCCCTTTGTAGTATTTTGCACTTAACTGAAAACTTTCTAAAGTTCTGGTCTTTCGTAAACCACTCCCTTTGAGACTGTTACCTACAAGTCATTGATCTTAATTAGGTTTGTCCGCGTCAGAAATTGTGCTACTTAAGCACTTTTTCAAATTTAAAGGAGTAAGAATGGCATTGTATAATTTTATGAAGATTATCTAGTAATCTTATTTTATAAAATATGATAATATTTGTAGGATTTTATTATAGAAAACCTGCATATCACAAGATTTGATATCTTTATACTTTATTTACATAAAAAATGTTCACAAGAAGTGTGAAACAGGTTATAAAATTATGATGGTTCTTTGATAGACTAAGGCAATGCAGATTAGGAGAAACTAACAAAGGGATAATAGCCCTGACAACTGACAAAGGGATAATAGAAAATAAATAGCTCTTGAGGAAGAACTTAGGGTATACATCTTTAAACTGAAATGTATCTTAGATAGAAAGCCTGAGGAATATTTTTGGTCACATTTTCCCCTCGATTAAGGACCACTTGCTTCACCTACAAAGGACGGGTGATGAGATTATGAGTTTTAAAAGTTTTTAGGACTTGTTCTCAAAAACACACACTTCACATATTAAAAGTGCAAGATTTCTAATAAAATTATCTTTGATGTGTCTATTACTACTGAAAAAATGTAGCGCAGTTTCAACTTTGATGCTTGCATGTTTCTTGACGTTATCAAGGAGAGATTCAAAAGTCATCCATGGTATAATGATGTATGTTTCATATCCCCAGGGAGAATTGGCTCTAAAAAAAGCATTAAAAACTTGCTCACATTTTTTGTTTATTGTTCGAGATATCCATATTGTTCTCTAAATGTGCATTCGTTGCAGAACTTTGCTGTTTATAGTGGAATTCTGATTTCCGATTAATAACTGATTTAATTGGAATATTATCTTACGATACGTTGAACACAGTTAAATGATCTTCTCCTCTACGAAGAACAAAATTGTTACCATGTGGCGTATACTCATCTTTCGTTTTAGTTCACTTAGATGACGATATTCTGCAATACATATCAGTAAATTACTTACCCCTCTCATCTATTCGAACTTGACGAATTCTTGATATTGCCAAACGAAAGGATCTTTTATCTGTTATGAAAGTGCCTAGAACGTTAGTTGGGGCGGTTCCGTCGTACAAGACAGGCAACGCATCATTTCTCAGCCACCTCCATAAGTCATTCTGAGTCCTGATCTGTACAAATTTGTTTTGAAATAAAGTTGAAAATTACGTCAATTTATGAAGAAAGGTAAAAATCACAAATGTCAAGTAACAAGCTGAATTCTTTCCAAGTGAAGGCAATCTAAATCCGATCTGTACGTGATGCATGTATAATGAAAACCGTCTTCTGTTTAACTACTGTCGTTTCCAGGTCTCTCTAACGTTTCTTATTCTAGCAAAAAGTGAAGAAAGGAGCGAGCAATATATGGCGTCTGAAAAAGAGACAGTGCAAAGAGTGTCTCTAACCTTATTCTCCTGTACAATTAATAGAGATAAGACTACATGGGCAGGTAAATAATGGCATAATGAAAATAAATTATAGAATATACTTGCACAGCCCGGCTTTAAATAGGTACTAGAGTATCTTGCTTCCTAAAAATTGTGGCGAGCAAGGATATATTTTGCTAAGCGTTTTCACGAGACATTGATCACATTAATTGTCTTGAGCGGAAGAAGAACCTCTGCCTGAAAAATCTATCGCCGCTGCTATTGTAAGGTTGCATGTTGCAAACATTGCCAAACAGAATCGCACGACAGTTGCTCGTTATTGTCATATCGTTACCAACTCTATATTCTGTAAAATAACTCAGCAAACGGTTGGGATTTGCTTACAAAGCAGAGTTGCGGCCAGCATTTACCATGAACATTCCTTTCAGGTATCTACAAATTATCGGTCCCTGTTTTGTCATGTTTCTCTTTAAACTATAGCAGTATCAAAGCAAAAAAATATGTGCCTTATAGTCAAAAAAAATCTGTTGACAAGTTACACAATATGAACAAAATGAGTGATCTGACGTGTCATTTGCTTGCTATACATATATTTATGAAAGTGTTCTACCTTAACCCCAGAAGATTGCTGTGAGCAGTGTCTTGTGAAAACTTATAAAAATAATATACCCATACTCGCCACAATTTTTAGAGCAGTGTTTGATAAGATTATTTGGCTAAGTGCATCCATTGATCAGACCAATTTTCACTCTTAAAAAACCTCCTTTTTTTCTCTTAATATGGATGCAAAGTATAGATCAGTAAGCAATTAAGTTAAACCCAAAGAAAGAAAAAATACATCTCGAACTCTCCAAAATATGTTATGCCGTCAAATTTTTAATAAATAATCTCCTATCAGAAAAAAATTGAGTTCGATTAACTAAATTACCAACCTCAGCAAATCTTTCAGTTAAAATTAAATCCGACAACGCCTTTGAAAAGAAATATGTCTTAGGGTCTCTGATGGCATATGCCAAGGAAAGAAGGAAGCATATGTAAAGTAGATAAAATCCATTCGATCTAATAAACTCGTAGAACTTGATTTCTTTCAGACGATGCAAACGAGCTTCTTCCAGTTCATGCTTTGGAAGTTTTCCAACCCTAAAAGAAAAGAGAGCACTTGAGAACAACTAGCAACCTTTGAAAGTAGTAAATAACCTTTCTGCCAAGCAAGGCGGTTAGATTGTCCTTTCCTGATTTGAACTGTATTCCTTGTTGTTCTTAAAATTTGAAAGGTTATTGCCCTGAATATGTTCTTGCCAATCTATAGGCTTACTTATCCTAAAGCGTTTTCCACTTCTTCGAGGAAAGAGAAGTGAAGAAAAATGGAGGTACTAGTAACTGACTGTCCCTGGTTATAAGCAAAGCGTTAAATTTCGTACGGTTAAGCCCTTCCTTTCCGGTTTAACGGTATATTCCTAAACAATGTCAAGTAACATTGAGGACCTTCCCGCGCTATTTTAAGTTATGGGGACTGGTATTCGACACCACACGTTTTTGCTGTTGGAATCAATGGGGAGCAAGATCCAGTCTTTTTGGAGATCAACGGGGTTTGTCATTAAAGGGAACTTTGGCTCACCGTCATCAAGTTTTTGCTTGGAAATAAATCTCTATGAAATGCAACAGCTCTAACATAAATCGTGTACGTTTGGGTCGTAACCGATTTACTGTTTCTATCATGCACAGCCCCTTTAGTTAGTGATACCTCCCCACTTGTCTTAGGCTAAGATATTATAACTAAAGGCAACTCCTTACGTGTGGGCTGCGATATCTTTTTTTCCCTCATGTACTCCATCTGTGTTGTTCTCCTTTCCTTTATTTTTGCTCAATTCCGTAATCGTATCATCGTCAATCACAACTTCGTCTTCTTGCTGAGGCTTTCTGGACAATATTGCCAGCATGGAGGCAACTGCAACTATTTTGATGGGCTGGCTAACGAATACAGACTGCGAGAAGGAGGTGAACACTGACGTCAGCCAAGCGTTCGAAATATCTTTTCCCCACATCATGCTGTAAAATAGAATAACCGTAGCTGACGCTAATGTCGCAAGAAAGCAAAGCACCCAGGCAATATAAGCGACCCAATAAGGAAGTCGAGGTTGGCCTTTCTTCTTCTTCTTCTTTTCGTCGTTTCTGCCATTTAAGGTTGTTTGCTCGTCCTTGCATTCATTAGATGTAAGCTCTTTCTTAGGGTCGGATACTTCATATGCCTCCTCGGCTTTGTCTACAGACACCTTCCTGTCATCCCCTTTGCATTTGGCTTCCTTAAATAGTGTAGCGACAAGTATATTGACCGGTATTATGATTAAACTGGACTGAACTCCAATGATGATACTCTTGAAATCAAGTTTGAGGGAACCAACGTGAACCATATATCGGGTATCTTCCTCTCCACCTAGATTATAAAACATTGCGCTTGCTAACATAGAGCAGAACAAAAGGCAAATGCAACAAGAGAGCCGTTGAACTCGAGTGAAATTACTCTCTGCTGGTCTAGCAACTACAGAAAACCAAATGTGTCCGTCTCTAAGATCTCTGACAGCTTTAGTTGAAAATAGATGGTAGAAGCTTGACCTCTCTTGATCATTTGATACGGCAAGTACACGTTCCAATAGACCTTCTCCAAATTCAACGCCAATCCAGGTCTCTGCTATGAAAACATAATTTTCGTTTGTGTCTAAATCCAGGATACTTAGGTGACCAATGTACCATGATGGACTGGGACCTAAAAAAAGAAAAAGATAGTACGGTTAAAAGTTACTTGAGTTCATTTCTACCTAAAATCCAAGTTTGTTGAGTTTTTGGTCTCTGTAGGCTTTTCCTTCGGTATTTTGCGCCAGTCTGTTGTTGTTGTTGCTGTTGCTTCAATTTTGTTTGAAAGAGTGAATTGAAGCTTTACAGCTTGCTTCCTCCTTTGGAGACTTTGACATACAAAATAACATTGAAGATATAAGCAAGAAGAAAACGGCAAGCAACAAAATATGATACTAAACATACAAAATAACATTTGCCATGAAAGTAAGAAGATAACAACAAACAACAAAATCAAAAAATCGACATCATCAACCAATAAAGAACATTTTATCATACCTGTGTTATCATGCCAAATCCTGATATGAGACAGATGTCCCAGATGTTCTGGTACAGTCATCATAAAGATATCCGTCTGTCCGCGTTGCAGCAGTTTACTGTTACCAGCGTTCAGGATTCGAAGTTCGCTGTCTCTGTCTTCTCCTGAAGCAACAAAGTAAACTGTGGCTGTGGTGCCTGATTGCTGCCTTGCCCCCGTTCGAACAGTCATGATGTAACTGTGTCCTACGCAACCAGGGTCCAGATCATTAATCTTAAGCTGCAGAATCGAAATAATAATAAATAGACTTAAAACTTGAACATTTTTTTTTGGGGGGGGGGGGGCGTATTTATCGACAGTGATAATACACAGTTGAAAAATTATTTGCAGAGCTCTGATAGTTGCTTGAGGGTATTTCTAAATGGAATTATGTCAACTGGTAAGACGAAGTGATAGCACAATCGGAAAGGTACGATTTTAAATTGTTAGTATTGTGAAGACATTCCTGAGATAAGGTACGTCACTGTCAGGATTCAAACTCGGTACTCTCGTTATCTCACCATGTTTCCCAACATCTGAGCCATTGTAAACCTTGTTAACATAATACTCTTTATCTGTAACCGTCCACAAAGATGGAAGGTACGAAAGTATAAAGGAAAGCATAAATCGGTATGCGGAGAAGGTGACGACGTAACAAATCTACAGTTGTGGAAATAGTATGATTTGACTCCAGATATCTAAAGGCAACCATGGAGTAAGCCGTTTATTAAAATACCAAACTTGTGGTGTATAAATTGTTGAAACTAAAAGTGTTCGAATCTGAAACATCTCTACTCAAAACTCTTTTGGTATTCCTTGGATCCTTAAGGTAGGATCCAGCATTAAAGATAATTAAAACTTTGAACGCTGATATCTCAATGTTGGGAAAGAGTAACTGTCAATTACGGTTACTGAAGTTCTTACTAATAGAGCAAAATTTAGCATTTTTTCCATGATTCAAAAATTTTCATAATCGTAACGTCACACTTTCCCTCCGCATTAACAGATAGCTACTGCATGGGACTCGTTTGATTGCAAAACTTTCAAATTCCCATTAAGTTTCTTAAGGAACTATCATTCATTTAATTCCTCAGTCTTGCAATATTTACTTGACTTATTCCAAAACTTCAAATGAGATTCTGAAACTTACTTTACCCAAGCCTTGTAAAGTCTCTTTTCTTCCGTCTTAGCTTAGAGTTTCAACACTGACATTGTCATAACAACACCTACAACATCTATAAATGTAATTTAACGTTTCTTTTCCGCCCTAGCTTTAGGCGTTTGTGAAAACTCAAATATTATGGATCTTCAGAATACGTTCTCACAATAACTACGTCTGTTTCTTTTTTTTAAAAAAATACTATCTTTTGCCTCCTTCTCTTATATCTGACATCAACTTTTACTTTTGCAGCGATTGAGCTCAGAGGGAAAACAAAAGCAAGTCATTGCTATGGAAACATCTGCCACTTTCTTTAATTGCATTACCTTCAATCATTACTTCAATAGTTTGTTCGTGGTACAAAACAAGAAAGCTTTTTCGTTGGGCCTAGGATCTTCAGAATACGTTCTCACAATAACTACGTCTGTTTCTTTTTTTTTTAAAAATACTATCTTTTGCCTCCTTCTCTTATATCTGACATCAACTTTTACTTTTGCAGCGATTGAGCTCAGAGGGAA
>JAAAKL020001121.1:0-33085 GCA_010016065.2 Carybdea cf. marsupialis auct. non (Linnaeus, 1758)
TACGTTTCATCTGCTCGAGTTAACGCCAAGTAGGCATAACTGCATGCGAAGTCCCATCATATTCTGTACTACGGCGTGACAGTCGAGATTGCTTTCATATGAGAAGAAAATGCACGGTTGATGGTATCCTAAGCAATGGCACTGTATGGTGGCTTCTGGCTTCCAAAATGGCGGTAAAACACAGGGCATCAACAGGAGATAAAAAATAACACAACAGTTGACATCAGAGGGACCGCCCCGATGTGGAGTCTCTGTACATTCTTACTCTGTGCTGTAATGGCAAAACAGCAGTTGATCTAAAAAAACATTCATGTTATAATTACTTAACTATCAATGCAACAGATATTTGGGACAGCTCCTGACGTCACAACCTTACCCAATGGGGCATGCCCATCTCCCTAATTGTGCTACTACTGACACAACTACCTGTACATAAGCATCTAAACATCAGGGTTTAATTGTTAATCTGTCTCGTACATAATACCACTCTTATCGGGGTAAAGTTGAGTACAATAACTAAGGAAATGGGTCAGTGTATCTTCCTGCAGTGATGTCGGACATTTTTTATTCTCCATCATATTGTCATATTCCTAACTTGGATGAACTATACATCATTTCCGTAGACCCCTAATATATTTTTTGTTTTCCCTGCTAATAATCTCAAATGCCTTGTGAACATCTTAATGGTATCACTGCTCAAAGTTCCAACTTTTAAAATCTTCTATAATCCCTTGTTTGACCAGGACCTGTGTTACTGGCAAACACTTTTTGCGAAACCCTATTTTAGTTCCTCCTGTCGTGACTTTATACAACGCGTTGACGTCACGGTTTGTCGATCGTGACTACATAACTTTTCTATGTTTCTATAAGTAGTTCCTTTAACGTCGGAACCTCGTTTTCAATATCTTTTAAGTCCTTTATGATTTCCTCTACGTGTTCCTTCCTTGTAAATCATAGTTGTACATTTATGTCCCGGTTTTCCGTCGGTCACGTCGACGCATTCATTTTAATGATTCATTTTCTTCTTTAAAAGTAGCTGCGTTTTTCGTGTAATTTATTGAAGATCAAGTGAAGTGATGTATTGAAGATTGTAATTATATTGGATTGTTGTGAGATTTCTATTGATTCTAAGCGACCTTCCACAACACCTCCTCTTTACAAGCCCCCTGAACCTGCGCCTTTTCGTATTCTGAGGGATATGTTCACTTTCTTCCTTTTTGATTTATAAATGGGCATTGAACAATATCCATGCAGTCTTTTAACTTGTTCGTGCACAAGACGGCAGCACAAGTTTATTTGGAAATCTGCCTATACCTCGCCAACGATCGAAAACAGGGATTTTGCCTTCTTAAAGGATAATCTGCAATCTGTTTCGGAATGCTTAATTGATGTCTTTGCGGCTAGCTATTATATTTGAAGAGTATAATCAGAATTAAAGATCGTTGTCATGAAGAGTCCTTATACCTTGTCCTGGAGGGTCTCAGCCATATTTACACATGACGCCAAACATATTAAGCTCCATACTGTTGCAACCCCAGACAAAGGCACTAAAACGTCAATATGTCTGATTTACAAGATTATCATAGACTGTATGTATTCAACGAGTAGACCAACTTTGATAACATCGAGCTTTACTTAATGCAGAGGGAAAGTGATGACGTCACAAATTGAAAGTTTTGCAAATAGTAAGATTTGACTCCAGATATCTCCCCTGGAATAGGTTGTTTCGCAAACTAATAGACCTGCAGTGTATGTAGTGTTTAAACTAGAGGCATTTAAATCTCAAAAATGTCTGGCCAAAACTCTATTAAAATTCCTTGGATCTTTAAGTTAGGATCCAGCATTAAATAATAAGGTCTTGTTAGAGAGATTTACAATTGAAAGCTGATTTGTCGGTGTTGGGGAAGAGCAACACTCTCAATATTGACACTTTTTCTAATAGGGCAACATGAAAATTGAGTATTTCGTCCATAATTCAAAAATTTTTCAAAATCGTAACGTCACACTTCCCCTCCGCGTAAAGATTCACTTGGTTGTCATGGAAACGTATAATTGTTTTTGTCTCTTAGGACTACCACGTTAAAAGCACTTTTCATCAAACATCCTACTGGTGTACAGCAACAATAAATTTAAAAACAAAGTATATTAAAATAAGTTGGATGACTGTTACTGTTTAACTTGATTTAATAACATAGCTCGTAGGTAGTAAGAAAGCAAATGATATTCTGATTTTAACGACGATAAAATATCAGTAATAGTATATAGTTTTCATATTAATCGTGTGAGTGAAAACCTACTCGTACAAATATCTTGTGCCCACATATAGTAATGTTTTGTAGCTTCTTTGAAAATATAGAACCTTAGCCAGCACTAAATGAAATTGTTTGTTTCGAAATGAAGATGTCTAGTCGTCTTCGGGTTTAACAAATTTAGTGATATATCTGCAGATAGTTCGACATCAAGATATGTTTAATGTCAAGCTAGTGGAAGTAAGTGGCAGGGAATCTCTCCCTGAGTGTATTATGGAGCATCGCTGTGTTAGTCATAAAATCTGGTGTTGGAAGCAGCTAAATTCGTATTTTTCCATGACGATACAAGCAACACTTATAGAGAAGTTCTCAAATCGCCAATTTATTTCTTGTTTCGAATTTCAGTTGTTTTCCCGAAATATGTGTTAAGGAAACATTGAGATTCAATATATTTATATGACTCAGTATTTCTACAGAGAGAGAGATACAGGTAAAAAACAGAGCGGTTATTGAACGCGCCAAAGCATTAGCGGGTGATGCAGAAAAGTTAGCAGTTCGTCTTATTCCAGGAGAATAAGCACCTTTTTAGTTATTTATATCTGGAGGGCCATCTGCCATCTTGATGTATTATCCATTACAATAAAGAGTGATTAGCATGGTATATAACACAGGTTTAAGAAACAATCAACAATTTGATTCATGAGACCTCACAAAGTTGATGAGAGAGACACAAATGGTTTTTATTTCAAAAAATCATTCGAAACATCTTTTGACCAAAGGTTAGTAGATTAGGCAACTGTTTTCTTCTATGCAGCTGGGGCTTTTTCTATTCGTATAAAATTTCTAGAAACAACAATTACGCTCGTTTCCAGGTGAAGTGTAAGAGATGGTTCTTAACCCAATTCTACACTAGGGGAGGGGGCTTTCGGAGCCCCCTATTAGTTTCTATGGGTTTAGTTCTCTTCTCAATACTCTAAAGCCGGAAACTTTCTTGCTTTTACTTTCATCCCCTTACCACCAACTTTAAAATGATAGTCCAAAATTGCAGAATCAAGTACGTCATGCTTCCTTCAAAAATCCTGCCTCTGAAAAGTAAAATTTGCTTTTAACAGACATTGTTTTTCTTTTTATGGCTTTTCTGTATAAATGTTGTGTCAGCCGTTATTGGAAGAAATGATGACAATTAAAGTTGATTGTTCCCAAGCTTCTAGGAAAACCACCATGTACTCTCTATTTTAAAGTTTAATTTTTGCATTTCAAGTTTACAAACAGATTTTTCACATAAATGTTGTACGTCAGGTAGCAACTGCGACTTTTGTTTCCTTTTCTGGCACAAAATGTTAACTACACTAACGTAAATAATTTTCTGATGATTTTATATTCAGAGTCAGTCTTTGCTGAAGTGTTTTGTAGATAAACAAGACCGAAGATGAAAAGCTCACTTCCAGGTACCACTAGAAAATAATAGTTCGATTTTAATTTGAACCAGCGGTAACTGCTATATCCGCTTTAAAGATCCGATAATCAAAAAGGAAAACAGAGATGCATTTTGCATTGTGCTCCTGCAAAGATTTAAAGAATCTTGTAAATCTGCACTGCCAGATGAACAACCCGGTCATCAAATCATTCGCTCATATGTCGAGTCGATCATTGCACTATGCAACATCATCAGTCATTGTATAGAGATCTTTGCACAAAATGCTACTGTAGAGGATTGCCAATCTACATGATTTTTCCACAAAGTTTCTTTCCCATATTTTAAGACCAAAATACAAACTCAAAGAAATTTATGAAAATGAAATCCAAAACATTGTCTCCAAGGTCAGACAGAGCTGCATATTTCCTGCCACGCTCTTCCTGTTGGTGATTCCTTTAGTTTCTAGAAAGATTTATAATAGACTAGTTCAGGGAATGCCGTAGGTGTAAAAGTTAAGACTGAAAACACCTGAATTTTGTCAACTGCCGACTTTGCTCTGCTAGTTGTGGATAGTGTGGACCTACAAAAGGGAATAAACTCCCTTTGATAACAGACAATATAAAGAGAAAACTACATGAAGCTTAAGGAAAGAACGCATAATGATGCCAGATATTTGCATTGATTATTTTTGCACAATACAATAACAACCTTACGATCTTGGCAATTATCTTTGAACACATTTATGGCCTTATTCTATAATGACCTTATGTTGCTCGTATATAGCTGCTGCACCATTTTAACACAGCTCTCCGTCAATTTGATTTGCATGTTCAACAGTGAATGTGTCATCATTGTCCCTTGATCATTTCTTGCGGAGCAATGGAGCCCCTTGGGTGTTAACATTGTCCTTTATCTGAAAGTTTGTAGCTCGACCTTTCGTCGGTGGTGCCACCTTTACTCAACTCTTTGTCGCGTGAATAGCTACTTATGATAAAGAACGTAAGATTGGTTAAATATGAAGTTCGTTTTTCTGATGAATTTTCTGTGACTAGATACCAATCACAATAAACAATCTATATCGAAATATTTTGTGTAATTAAGTCATAAATTTGGGTTCACACATGTGACTGAAGAAAGGATATTTATTATCGGTTTAACATTATATTCTTGACGACTTCACAGATTTTTTTGGAACGAAGTTCAACTATACTCTGAGCATATTAAGATTTCCAGACCAATATTTTGATTTTGTGGAACAAATTGTTGTAATGGTGAATAATTATTGACGAGTTTCAATCAAGAAACATTAGCGTATGGTTTCTCAAAAAACAACCCTGTGCCATTGTCTTATAATTCATCTTTTAAAATATAATAGAAACTAGTAGCCGTTGATCTGATTTTGGGACCTGAAAAGGCCTTGAAATCAAGAGGAACAATGAAACCACTGATTTTAATCTCTTTGTACACTTATATACAATTAGTGGCTCGTTCTCAACCATCTATGTTACTTTTGATCTGTGCTATCTCATCAAAGAGCATTTATAACTCTATTGCTATATTAAGAGAGATCTATAAGGTTTAAAGAGCTTCCTCGTATACTCTGTTATTGAAAATATAATTGGTTGCACATTTTATGAAAGCAAATATTCAGATACAATTGATGTAACTCAATGGTGGATATTCTGGCAAACAGCACCGCCGGAGGAGGAAATAAAAATGGATTTTTCAAAAGCAGGGAAGAAATAAGAAGAAAAAGGAAAAAATAGCCCCTTTAATTACAGCCTCGTATTTCTTCCTCCTTTCTACATTAGAAAATGGCTATTTCAGAGCCTTAAACTAAATTTTTCTGGTGCTTCGCGCCAACTAGGGTCTCCCAATTTTCTAATCTGACCCTTTTGGTCTTCTTTAGCAAATATCCTTGCAAGTCGAAACAGGGAAGAAAATGACTTGCCTGGGGAGGGAGAAACAAGACTTTAAGCCAGAATATTCACCATTGATGTAAGTGCTAAACTACTCATTACCTTGAAAGAGAAAAGCTGGATGTTAACAGTCGTGATTCATAGTGTTTTTGAGATAATACTACAATTTGACATGAAAACCTTATTGTGTATGACAACATGGTCTGAGCTTAATTCGATAAAGATAAAATTCTGTGGATGAAAAGGAAACAAATTTCGTATCAAAATTATCATAAGTAAACATATTCGTGGTACTACAGAACTTAAAGAGACAATTGAACAGACAAATCATTTTGATCAGGAAGCTTTTCTCCGATTCTCGTCAGGTAATATATATCGGTAAGGAACTACTGTACAAAGAAACTATTTATACATACAGACAGGATCGAAATTAAAATGCGGATGTACAAGAAAACAGAACATTAAGTTAGGTGCGCTAAATCATTGACAATTTAAACACAAACTCCTTTTGCCTACTTAAGCTAGGTTGAAAACGTGAAATATAAATAGATTTAACACAGCAAGATGAAACTTAGAAACTCCCCTACTTAAAATTCTAAAATGTCCATTATTATTATATCTTTCGCGGCATTCAGAATTGTTGACAAGATGTTTCTCAATCGCAGAGCGTCCGGCGGTTACCGTCTGTTGTCCTCTCGTTGCAGCCGATCTTGCTGGCTGCTTTCTTGAAGGGTGTGACTTTCCCCCCTCGCATCCATCTAGGTACGTGCTGCTTTATCCTTTCCATAAGCCTTTGGGAAGTACAGTTTACATACATATATATATCCCCACAGGGATGCTGGTACTGATAAATTAAATTACTTTGTTGAAAGGCGAGGCAGTACATCTTCTGAGCTGCAGGATGAAGGGGTCGGCTAGTACACAAGACAGTTGGATTGCTGGAAACGTAACACTCCACAACAGTATTCTTGATTTTCTTTTTGAACGTCTCAGAAACGGGTCTACCCACCTGAGGAAGCCTGACGTAATTAAATTGGGCATCTTTTCGGGCCAAACTGCCTCTTGAGAAAATGATTTCGACACTCACCATTTCGACTCTCATTTTTAAGTCACAATGTGAAATTCATGTATTTCAATACGTTCCTTTTTGGTTTCGTATATTCAAAATCGTTTATCTTGTCATACAATGTTGCACTGTACATTTTATTCTCTTTCTATGTAAAAGCAGTGTTAATTCCTCCAGGTAAATAATCCGTAGGAATCGAAGGTCGTGGTAGTAAATGCGTTATAATGGTAGGTCTCGCAGTTCAGCTGACAAGTTATGTAAGATACATGTTTGATTAAAACTGTAAGAACATTTTAGTACTGAAAAAGCTTTTCAATACTAAAATGTTTTCGCTATTTCGTGCAGTTTTGTTATTTTGTACCACCAACAAACTACATCTTTAATTGCCCTGTCTTTGTAACACGGCGTTCAACTATGTACCAAGTCTTGGGTAGAGGCGCAATAAAGTGATGGAATGGGCTTCAGTCAGGCAATAGTCTCTCAATAGTGAACAGCAAAAATATCTTGTCATCATCGATGCTCCCCTCTCCTCTCCCCTAGGCTTTGGACCTTTTAGCATGTACAAATTTTCTCCCGAGCATTAAAAGATATTAAATGTCAAGGAAAGTTTACAGATTTTATCCCAACATAAAAACAGGATACTAAACAATTGAAGACTCTTCGTTGTTTTAAGAAGGGAATTTGAGATCAAGATTTGCAGAGACTCTAGCTGTAAGAGAGGAGGCGCCACTTCTTCATTCACAAATATGACCTGTTTTGTTTCAACTTTTCAGCTGATAACTGGATTTGTAGACAAGGCCACAACTGTTTTCTTCAACAAGCATGCTTTCTTTGTTTTCTAAATTGTAAGACTTCGTCATTAAAAACAAAGGCCATGGTCTTTTGGTTGCACCATTAGCTCTTTTTATACCTTAGGTGTAAAGTTTGTAACAGTTAACCCCTTCTCATAATGCATCTGTTTACGATTAGCACTTTTGAAGCATGTTCTCTTAACGTGCAATAATATACCGTGCGGAAATTGGCGTTTCGGCGTTTTGGTTTAGAATGTGTATCTTTCAATTAGTTTTAATTGCAGCTAAAACCTTCCTTTCATTACTGTTCATCTAAGTGGAGATATGATCTGATACTTGAGATAGAATGTATACTCCGACCGATACTCAACCACTTGTTCCGCTGTCACAGCGTGTGCTCTGCGAATTGTGCTAGGCAACACACGATGATAATCTACACTGTTTCTTGACTTGCACCATAAACAATCAATACTCCACAAGTAGACAGCTACGTCCTGTTCTACACAGAGAGAGCGAGACGAGTCTCTGTATGCCAAGTGGCTTGACTATGGAAAGACTGTCATTCGGCCTGTCCTAGACCCATTGTAAGGTGCCAAGTGTGGACGCTGAGGAGAACGGAATTGAAAACGTCAAATCTTGAATGTTGTATAAAATCATGGTTCAAGTCAGTTGGCTGGTTATTTTCTAATATGATGACTATAAATCTTCTCTTCAAGATGGCAATAGACAAGTTACCATTTTTAGTTGCAAGTTAGGTTTTATCGGGTGCCACTACTGAATTTAAATGTTATGCAGGTTAGGATAAAAAATAAAGTTGAAATTGTGTATCTGAGTGATGATGATAAAAAGGGGGAATAACCTCAAGTGAGACGGAGTCAGATTATTAAGAGCAAACTAGTTCAAGTACGGAACGAATTGTAATAGATCAATTAACACCAACATGGACTAGAGGGAGCTTAGATTGATTTTGACGATGGCATCTATTCTTATTACAATGTAATTGCTTTCGGGTCATAAAACAATAAGAGACTCTAGAGTATTTGAGCACGATAACGCAATTTAAGACCAAAGTTGCTGGTAAGTTGAGCACTTCAGATCTAGTGACCAGCAAGATACCAAAATGCAATTTCTCTATCTTTCCCTTGAGACCTACTATTGATCCTTTTTAAGCATCAATTAACAGCGTTGATTAGTGCTTCTTGAGTCTATAATAAATAATTGACCAATGTGGCTATTAAGTTATTAAGCACATACAGTATGTAAGCAAGAATGCGAAAACAATCGCCATAGAAAACGGAATATTCTATCGTTGTTCAAATCACCAAAGATAGAAAATTCCCGTTTGAGAAGATAATGATTTTCAGGATCTCCTCTTAGACGTGTTTACATCCCTGATGAATTAAGAATCATAATAGTAAACAGCAATCGCCCTGCATCAATACTGAAGCCGGAAAAAGTTAATGTTATCTTTTACTGGGTTTTCATATTCGTAAGAAGGTTATGATTCAAACCTGGTTAATCCATTCCTAGAGTTATTTTTCATTTAAACTACCTGATTTCCCTTTCTTCGTCTGTCCTATCAGCAACTGAACAGCTCCTGTGTTTAAAGTACTCAATTCAAGTACTTCGTTGTTACAAGTTGACATTTTGGGTAAAACTTTTGTCAAGAAAAGAGGTTCCCAATTTCTCAACAGTCGAGAAGGCACAAACATGGAACTTTCCTATGGTTTTCTCCTGCACCATCACACTCGTCTTTAGCTATAACATTATCTTTTCGTATTTTATTTGCTATTATCCAACACGAATTAAGACATCCTTTTTTTAGTATTAAGTCCGTGTAGATGCTTCGTGGCGTAGCTGAAGGAAATAATCAACACACAATAATAACAACCTTATTATCTCATATAATTAATCTCCATTGAGGCTATATATCGGCAACTATAAAAATACGAAAAGGAATAAATTACATTTATATGTCATATTATATATACATATATAAGTCATATTATATATGTTTAAGTTTCGCAATATCAAAACAGTAGACATCCCAAGTTTCTCTCAGGTTGGCATGGGACCGTAGCCTAGTGGAAAAGCTGATTCCCCGTGGTCCCATAATCATTCACCTTCGAGAATTTATAACAATGAAGTCGTCTTCCTTCAGTCATTACAACTTCAAGTGTATCGCTTGACTTACACAATGAGATGGGGCGCGTCGCGGGTTGGCATCCAGATCCGGGCACAGCTTGCGACATACTTCCTTTTTACCAGTACAATCTTTCAGTCTAACGATCTATTGGATTTATCCTTGGTTGAAGTACTGGATCAGACGAAATTCGACGTTGCGCTCCTGTTTAATCTTCCTCTGAATGAGAACGAGGCAGCGGGGATCATTGGAATCTTCGAGCTCTGAAGAATTCTTGCATTCGTTATTCATAATTGTTTTCTTAATTAATAAAGGTATCCAACTGTGACATGGAATGAGGCAAATCAGCATGAAATGGAATCTTAAATGGCTTTATTTTATGGTCCTGCTGTGTATCATAGCTTGAGTCGCCTAGTATCCAACTTAAGAAATTAAATCTCTAGGATGTTGCTACGTCAAAAGAGATATTTAGCTTTTATTTGTATACTAGCGCTTGAGTGTATATTGTTTATTGTGGAAGAGCGCTTGCCTTCCATCCATGGATACACCCCTTCATGAAAAGACCACCGAACTGGTGTCATAAGGAAAAGGATGAGTGAAACATGCGAAAGACAGATATAGGACACAGGTGCCTCGTTTTGACAAATCATAGTTGACCTAGGTTGGATCGTTTAAATAGCACCTTACTGTTTGAAGCAATGATTGCGAAGTTATCAAATTATGACACAGGTCACGATAAGGGATATGGTGCCTGTCTATATTTACACACCAATGATATTAAAGGTCTGTGTTTATACAGTGAGGCATAAAATCTTTACTCCAAAGGGGTGTTGAGCTTCGACGTCTTCCGTTTCAACTTCATTTTGCAGCTGTTGGGTAAAGCTTTTTACTAAATAAGGGAGTGGGGAGAGATTTGGGAGAAAATAACAGGAGTGCAGCTTTATCTTAGGACTTCAGCAGTAACTGTAAGAAACAGAAAGCTACTAAAAGCTCCCAATCGAAATTAATTACAGGTCATTTGACATGGATGACCTAATAACAAACTGGAAGAGGCAGTACCATCAGTATTACTGCTGTTAAATTTTTATAAAGTGTGTAAGTTTGTCAAAATAAGTCATTTTCAAATGGCAAATTAAGGGGGGGGGGGGCGCCAGCTTTTTTGTTAACTGTTTAGATTGTGGTTTTCTATCACCCTAATATTAGTATTATTATTGCCATTATCATGATAATGCAAGGTAATTTGAAGAACAGTTACTAAACAGCAAATACCCTTGTTAAGAAATAATTCGAGTCTTTAAATGTCATTGCTGCAACATGCAAGTTTTTGGGTCAAATTTCACCGCTTTCTGTGAGGAAATATCTCATTTTAGTAGTTCGCATTTACCGCAAGGAATGCACTTCTTTCAGGGGGAGGGAGTGATTTTGTAAGCAAAGCACATTCCTCAGATGCAAACACCAGTTCGCATGCTGCTATTTATTTTGAATGAGATAATACCTATAATCGTAGGCCACTGGCCGGAAACCAGTAGATCACGGGGCAGCAAGGTAAATATTGAGGACCTTTAGGGGCACTTTCAAATATTGAACAGCAAGGGGGCCTTAGTGTATCAGAGATTGAATGCATGTTCTTAGCGTTAAATTACATATTTGATAGATTGATGGATCCTATAGAATGTCTCTATGTGATTATCCTCTTTCCCTATTAATTTTTTGCCGATATTAATCAATCATTCTACGTACAAAGAACTTAGGTAAGAACTATATATGCTAAAAGACAAAGAAGATTTAAAACCCCTGATGTCGTCCCCCTTTTCTTACAACGATCGCCATAATACCTCTCCATCAGGTAGATAAGTGCGTTTAAACTTATGCTTGCGCTATAGAGAGAACATTATATACACTTCAAGTGGCAAAACTTTCAAGAAAAATAAAAAAGTAAGGGTGAGGTACATATGTAAAACTGGTTCCTCGTCGCCGTTGCAAACAAGGCTATGCTACCGGTTGACACAGGTACAAACTATATTACTATCTCCAAGTTAAGAAGTAAGGCTAAAAACTCAAAGACATTTGCTTCTTGCGGAAGCGACGCAAAGCACTGGTTTTCCACGTAATGTTTTGGATCCAGAAAATGATACAGTCTTGGCATGTGGACCTGCACTTACACGCTCGCAAGATCATGTGATTGTAATCTTATTTTGAGAAGCCCTCAAAGATTATTTTTCCAGTAGCTACCTATAAGATATATTTACAGGAAACCTTTGCCATTGTAAGAAACTATATTGCACTGAAAATAACATGAGAGTGAGCAGAAAACGATACTATTATAGAGGAACTTGGCTTTGCGTCTGCCATGCATGCCTAAGTCTAGCTTAAACCCATTAAAGAAAGTGAAGTAATTAAACTCAACTACCTTAAAAGCTATTTAACATTTCAAGGACAAAATTAAATTAAAATCTTTCAAAAAGCTTATAAAAGTAATCTGGCTTCGTTTTGAGCTATTTATGCTCGAAAATGTTGGCTATGTAATTTGATTATCACGTGATTGTAAAAATGTTATGTGACCCAACATTTTCAATTTCAAATTGGCTTACAAGACCTTTGTACAATGTATCATCAATAGGAGAAGTACAATTACAGAAAAGGAATCCTGTCAAGTTGTGGTAGATTCACTGAATTATACATTCCAATGGCATTTGTCTTGATGAGAACCCCCGTGACTGCAAGACTCCCCTTGTTTGCAAATAAGTTCAAACTTAAAGACCCAATTTCTCAGTAAACAATGTATATTAGCCAAATATTGTTAGTCAGACAGTTACATAAAGCGTGGACCCCCTCCGCACGCGCCCTTCAGTAATGTGACATTAGCTGATAATAGGGTAAGCATACGAGAGTGAGTTGATATATTAACGTAACAAAATTCTATGTAAATTCTTTCTATGTAAAAACTTTCCCTATTAAAACCATCCGTAATTGTAGCAACTTGCAAACAAGGCCACACCGTAAACAGGTTTTCAGCAACTAAATTTTCTTTAATGCCTCAATGATTCGAACTAACATTTTATCTCGACACTTAGCCACTGATCACAATAATCTGCTTCCTTAATCTTGTTGTAAACAAAATGGGAATGCTACCTCATCCCATTGACATTTTCAAATCCAAGAAACCGAGTCATTTTATGCTATAGAACTGCATATCAGACATCGGTAATGTTCGTTTCAGTGGCATTCCACTTCAACATGCTATTTATGCTCGTTTACTTGCTTGAATGCTCCTTTCACTTAATTGGTTTGTGCAAAATTAAATATAAGAAATGGTCAATTTTGATCGCATCTCTGGTGCCTTTACCTTTTTCATTATGTTTTAATATTATACGTACAAGCTGAAGCCCATCACTTATCCAGGAGAATTTCTCCAGCAAAAAGCAAATAAATCTGGGGATTTTATTATGAATTTTAGGTACTGGTTTATGCAGTTAAGTTATAGTTTGTTTTGTTTGCAATAACTATATTTTCATTGGACTAGTTCTCTAGTATATGTATCGAGCAAGGTGAATGTTTCTAAACAAAAGACTTGCCTCGAGCGAGATACTTATGCATAGTCCTTACGATCTCAGCCTCACCGTTGTCGTCTTTCTGTACTAAAGCCCTTCCCATTTCCAATGCTTACTGCATGCAAATACACTCTATGAAAAGACCAAATCGAAGCGAGAATTTGTTACATCTAGATACGGTTTAGGTCATAACATGATAACAACAAATCATGTAATGTCAAAATTCAAATGCTTTAGGTATGTCTGATATGCTGTTTATTCGATTTCCTTCTCGCTTCGATTCGCGCACGTTTTGTTTGCTTGTCAAGTATCACACTGGGATAGAAAACACCTAACAGAGGAAGAACAATTGGTTACTATGGGTTTGCCATTCAGTGGAGCAAAATGCATGTAGGCATACACACCTCAGTAATAACAAGAATGACAATGGACAATTTGTTGATAACAGAGCGTAACTTCTACATGCGTCGTATGCGAGGCTTACGTGACTGCGCTGCACGTTGTAAAATCGCTTCTTTAAGAACCATAAGTAAGTGTGATGAAATCTTCCTACATTTAAAGATTTATTTGTTGATCTACCTTACTGCCAAAGCAAATCATACACACTGCAGGTAACGACTAGTTCACCCATTGACTGAGCTTGTTAATTAAACTCATTATTGTTCGGAGTAACCAGTCAATCAGCATTGGATTAGCGATATCCAACAATTATGGCAAATTGATCGATGGAATACATCTAAGATGGTTAGCATTTCGCTGTGTTTCTTGAAAATATCGGCAGCTGTTGCGGTCCTCCGTCTCATCCATGCAAATTGGCATACAAAATACCGCTGCAAAACGGTTCAGATGAGAAGATCACCACAGTTCTCACAACAGATAACGATCTACTCTTATCTCAGCAGAGAAACCTCTCATTCAATAGGAAAAATCAAGCACTAAGTAACCTCGTACAACATGTTCGTTTTCTGTACATCAAAACAACCTTATCTAAATCAATGCATTTCATATCGTTCTGTACCATCGAATGCTGAATCACTAAATATAACACAAACCGGTCATTACTACAAATACACGGTCGATGTAATCAAATAAAGAGAGTTTTATTCAGTACGAAAACGTTTGATCAACTCCTTCTTGAAACGATGAGCATGTAGATTACCAAGTACACAATAAAAGCAATCATTGTCAACAGGCGAATTAGCCATAATGTATCACGGTTACGAGATTGTACAAGCCAAGTTTTAAGTTAACGAAGGCTTTTAAGCGCAACAGACAACGAAGAATTACTTTAATGGCGTTCTTTCTAAATAAATTACAGCGATTAATCTTCACGGGAACATGCACAGTGGCTACACAACAATGCATTTATAGTTATTGGAGAGAGATGCTCAAAGAACTACAGCAATTGACTTACTTCAGACTCAATCGGATGGAGTCTGCAACAAAGACAAGATCTTTCACAACTCAGTGAACTAAAACCGTCCTGATTATGTGTCATGTCAACTTAATTTACAGCCAAACCTCAACGAATTTTACAGCGTTCAGATACCAAACAGTTAGACAACAACGACATTTCGGGTCCTCAACTTTAATTTAATCAAGCTGAAGATGATACTTGCCTCGCTTGCATTGATGATAGCTTCTCTTTGATCGAACCATTTGTTTAAGAGAGTGCAACTTTTTCAAATTTAACGGTTTCATTTTCTTCCCATTCTCTTCTCTGATCATAGCCTGCAGTTTTCTCGGGTTCGTCTCCTTCCTTCTTTCTTTCCCATTTCCTCCGTGAGCCATAGCCATGATGTCGTTTTGGCACTAACTCCCTTCTCCCCGTATCAACAAGGTATACGTATCCCTTCTTGTTTTTGTTGCGACTGACATGTCTTTTCTGGTGTACCAGTTTGCCACGCCCAATGGCCAACAACGCTGACTCTTTGCAACACACGCGTTTGCTGCTACCAACCGGAGCAACGTAGAAAGTAGGTTCAAACTCACACCTGCGATGCGTAAATCTCTCATAATGAATATGAAAACGCTTCACGGTTTTCCTGGTCGAGTTTGCACTTCCAACATAAAACTTCGATTTCTCGTTATTGTTTACATCTTCTTGTAGTATCTCCTGTAATTCTTCTAATTTCTTCCTATGAACTAATCCAAGATGAAGGTTTCCTGCAAAATGAACTAATTTCTCGGCTTCCTCGGCTGTACCATCGGACGCTCGCTTTTCTTCAGCAGGTATTTTTTTAACCAATCTCCTCCATAGCAGATTTTTTCCCTTATCTTTACCGGAACTATGTCGATTTCCCATTTTAGCGTTTAGAGAAACTAACTTGGCTCATCAAACCTCAAGGAGTTGTCGCCGAAGCACAAGTGAAGTTCGGGTCAAAACGAGAACAGCGAGAAACTTGCAGGCCAATGTGCATTGAACGAGTTGCTAAGCAAGGCTCAGAACGTGTGGCTATAGAGACTTCTTCTTACAACTGAGATACTCAAATTTGATCTTAATAAACAAAGGCAACGCTTTCCTAATTCAAAAGAGGTAAATGATCTGTGACGAGAGGTCAACCTTATCTTCAACTGGAGAAACTGGAAAACCGAAATCGATCATGTAAGACTTGAGGAGAATACAGTTGTTACTTATTTCTGTTCGACCACAGTTATTTAATATACGTAATGAATTTTACCGTAGCAAGTGCGACACAGATAAATGAAAAGACACACAAGTCTTACACCATAGTGAGTAAGTTCTTACGTCAGTTATCTGTTTAAATCATCCCAAACACAAGTTACGCTAGGCTATTACTGTTAGGAATGACGAGACAGATCTGGGAGGATTCGTGACGACTTCTTGGTCGAATAAATCCGATGTTAACTTAAGTGAGATTTGTGTTCTGTTATTTGTAATTAAAAGAACAGCAAGTAGCGCTGGCGTACAGCTAGTCAGATCCAATATTGCCTGTCTGTTTCACTGACAATATTGTAATGGAAACAAAAGCATTTTCACTTAAAGTAACGGATGCAGACCTAGTTGGTTGATTTGTTAAACTTGGTTAATTGAGAAAGTTTTTTAACTGAGTGTTTATCAGGGCTGGAAGAAATCGTAACATCCTTCATGTTCATTTAAGTTTGTGTCGTCCTACAGTGTTAAATGGCATTTCTCAACTGTTCCCTGGGGCATTCTTTTTGTCTTGTTTGATATTTTTACTTGCTAATTAATCCAATTTCTTTCTTCCTATTTTGTCAAAATATATGACTGCGTGCTTCTTTCCTTATGTTTTCTCCTTTGATGTAAAGTTACAACAGATGAGAAATAAACATCAAGTGTACGTACTGACCTTGTAGCTTGAAAGCCGAGGAAGTTTGAGGATGTTGTAAGGCCATGCCATTTTGATAGAATTTCAATTAGATACAGAAAAAGTAAAACAATTTGTCATTTAAGTAAACGCCATCATTACATAAGGCGAGACGGCAATAAATCAGCATGATGCTACCTGATGTTAGTTTGTTCATTGCCAAGAGATCCCAAATATCATAACAAGGTAGGAAAATAGAGCCAGAATGCTTACAGTAGCTTCGAGAATAGTCATACACACGCAGATCATAAACACATTAGACCCTTTCTTTTTAAAACATGTGTTTATTTTATTTGGATAATTATACACAAAATTTGATAAAACAAAGACAAACTAGCTTTATGGAAGTAACGAGGAAGAGTGAACTTAAGTCAGTTGTCTTGTTTGCTAGGTGACAAACCAATCGAGGCCTATCGCGCTCAAATTTCTTAGGATATTTGAAGAAATTACCGGAGTACCAGTCGAGATTGTACGCAAAAATGTCTTGGATAGAAATTATTCTTAATCCATAATTCACCAAAGTCTGGATGCAGGAATAGGCGATGAAAAAGAACACATAATTTACGAAGACGTTTAAGGTTTTGCTCTAGATAATAATAGAGAAATTAAAAGGCTATTGCTCATGTGACAAATTTTAGCCAATGAGAATCCTGTTGCACTTGTCGGATATATCTAGAGCCTTATTTGTAAATACCGTCTACCAGGATGGAAGGGGTTGTATTGTACTGTGCATTTCTTTCATTGTGATCACAGAAATTAGCGTTTTGGGGGATGCTACATGAGTTTACCCTGGTGGCCTCCTAGAAAATCTACATGTTACCGTCTCCCTTCACTCCATCTTAACAGTGTCGAGCCTCTCCTATGAATCATGGATCATCGTTATAGCTTGAGCCTAGTGCGATAGTATATGCCGAATCATGGAATCCCCTATTCTTCATTGAAGAAAATTGATATTATTCTTAAATTAATAGCTACTGCTATAAGTGTCAACGAGAGAGATGATTTTGTAAGATTAACAGTTGTGCGTGCAACAAACTATTTGGATTTATAAATTCTTTTATCTATTCGGAAATACCTTGTTATTATAAACAGCGCGATTTAACACCTAGACAGTTCTTGCACTTCTCATGTTAAGCTGTGCAAGTTTCAAAACAGATGAATAGAAAAAAAATCACTTCAATAACACTTGCACTCTGTGTAGTATTCACATCCTACTCAGATGACAGAATATTATTTATCCCCAACTGATTGTAAAGTAATGAAAAACTGCAGAAATATGTAAAGTTAGTATGACAATTTTTGGAAGACATTATGGACGTTTTATACATCAATTCATACCAAACTTTTGTTAAAAAGTAAACAATACAAAAACTTGTTTCAACTTAACCTAGAGTTTGTTCCATAGGTTAGAATCCTTTAGAAAGCTTCGTAGTTTTATGAATATGAGAACAGTAAGTTGAGTGTCATGAAATGGGGTTACAATAATTAGATTAGACTTTGAATAAGAGTGACTTTAAATCACTTGAAAAGCGACTATTTTTACAACTAAAATTCAGAATTTCCAGGAACGTCTTCAAGAACCTTACACCCAGAAAAAAACTTCTCCAACACATTATCACCATCCCAAAGTAAGTTTTAAATTTTCCCTACAATTCCGCACTTTCTCTCAGCATGCATTGTTTATTTGCAATTTACAAGATTTCCAGAAGAAAATGTAAGTAGAATTCTAGAATTTTCAGCAAAAGTTTCCGTCCTTTCACTGCCTCTTAATTATTGTTAACTATATAACAGCTTTGTATCTTCAATTTTTGAGATGATATTTTGTACGACCTCCTTGTTAGCACACGTTTCTTTGCTACTCAACTAAATACGGTTATGTTACGTTTATCCACAGTCGAATGAGAGAGAAACCAGTGAAATGAATGCTGTTGAAATGCAAGAGGAAGGTAAGGATGTTATTTGATACAAATAATGCTACGATCAGTTTAAACTCATTGCAATCTAAGAATTCATTTTCAACTTCAGCACCCTTTGTGATTAATTATCTTTCCTTGTCACCCTACCCCCAGCCACATAACTGTCACTAACCCATGTCTCACCCAAAACCTATTCTCTATTCATTTTATGAGCTTTACAGAAGAAAAGTCACACAGTAATGGAATATTAGATTATAATTTTGCATAAATGACATTTTGACAGTTCCGTTACTATTATCATCGCAATCTGAAATTGTTAAAACATCAAATAAAAGAAAGGGGAAGGTAAAATTACTACGTTTTGTCTTCAGTGAATAAAACTACTAGGCCAAGGCTGGATTTGTTTTTATAGGAGTAAATAACTGGGCATCTTAGGTATTTCTGATCAGTTTGTGAAAGTATAATTTTTTTTCGGTCAAAGAAATTTCTGCCAATTTGATGCTGGAGTTTCCTTTGAAAAGAAATGTCGTAAAATCTTGCAACAGTTAGAAGCTTGTTCTTAATAAGGTCAAGTGATAACATGATTTTGCATAAAAGTAGTGAGAGATAACAGGTTGCTTTCATTGCATACACACTTACTTTGCTGGCAGGTTTACTACACGAAAAACATGGCAGTGGTTTTGTATCAAAAGGCAAGCACGCTTTTCTCCAACAAAATCGAGCCTTGTTTCTAATTTTCGTTTCAAAACAATAGCATGATTTTCGATGTAACAAAGCGCAATCTCATTGGTCAGCTAGATTCAAAACATGAGCATAAGTTATTCATTTGTCTGTATTATTGTTTACTTTGTCTGAATTTAGTCAGGAAAGCTGTTTTATTTTGTGAATTGTATGTTCACTATAAGAGATGAACTGGACTTAATTCATACCAGAATTTCTATTGTCTTTAATGATTCTCGTAAGTATTCTTTTGGTCAGTACAAACATTGAAGCGAATATGAATTTGGACCAGATACGGATGTAAGAACGAAGCTTCAAAAGATAATATAAAAAGGTGAGGGACAATTGAAGTGTCGAAGGAGGGCGGGAATGCGGCAAAATTTATAGCGTGGAAAGTTATTCGCACGTACAAATTATATTTTATTGTAAGTTTTATATCTTAGCGAATCCTTTTATACGCTCGTATTTGTGTTCTTATCTCTCGGATAACTACTGTAGAAATAACAATTTATTTCATCCCCATTAGATGCAAGGACTCGACACTCGTGTAAGCAAACAACAGCAGATGATGACAGAATCGTTTCGACAATGGGAGATGAGGTTAAGAGGTAAGCGCACTGGTATAATTTACGGCAGATTTTGGAATCATGGGGCTCTCATTAATGCATGTACACAACATATATATATATATATATATATATATTCATATATATATTCTTGTAACATCATTTACCTCATAAGATGTAAGATATGCAAAATTATGTATATCGGAGAAACCAGCACTGAATGGCGATACAGGAGGAACAATAAGGATAACCAAAGCCAAAAGGCATTCTCCGTTTTTCCAACGAAAATTAAATGAAAATTTCCTTCCGGCAGAACCCAGGGGGCTTGAGCAGGACGCTAAAGTCATGCTCATAGGTAAAGCAGACCCTCGAGATCCTAAACGTAGAGAGCGTTTCTGAATTCAAACGCTAGACACCAAGATTCCACGGGGTCTTAATTTTAATATCAATGCGTAAGTTATCATGCACGCGCATGTACACATACCTGTCGAGTATGTCGCGTTCTCTTATTACTACGAGCTCCTCTACTGTTGACAGTACATTCGTGCACGTCCCTCATGGCAGGGCTTTTTACAGAGTTTACTTAAACTGTATAGAAAGTTTCTTTCACAAATATGTTTGTAAGAGGTTTTCCTGCCATACCAGCAGTTGGGAAGCTGGTATTTTATAACCGATATTTTTATTTTCTTTAGTAGCCAAGTATAAAGGTTGAGGTTCAGTGTAAAGTTAACTCTGAAAAAAGCAACATGCGAAACATTTTACTAGCGGTCTGCTTATTTGGGTTTATATATGTCGTCAGCTGCGGAGTTTATGTGCAACGTCTTAGTTTATATATATAACGGTGTATCATGACAAAATGGTAATTTAAAGTTGAGACTTAACACCTCCCTTTTTACTGAACAGTCATTTTGCCAATACTAAGAGTTCACTCTTAATACTGCAAATTAAATTATTTTATAGTTGACAGAAATGATTTTCTCTAATGAATATTATTAAGAAAAAAAATGACCTATTGTTAAAGAAGACATGTGAAAATTGACGAAATACTCGTAAGCTTTCAATTTAGAGATATGGTTAAACTTCCAAATGATCATAAAAGTTTCTTTTGATTGACCAAAGAGTGATAGAATGTTTGTTTGTATACATCTGTGAAACTCATGCTGAAACAGATCAGTCGTAACAAAAATCCTACTAGTAAGAAAATATATCTGAATATCATCAAATCAAACGTAAATTTTGCAATGTAAAAAATGTGAAAATTAAAGATCATAATGAGAAAAGAACATACTATGATGCATCCACTGACACTCTTATATTTATTAGATTTTATTTTTATACGTACGTTTCAATCAGAATCAGAAGGGAGAATAATAATAATAATAATGCTCTCTTTCTTTAAATCTGCTTGAAACCAAACATTTGCATAAAACTATCGAAATACTTTAATCTGGGTGTGTTTGCAAATGAACTATTTTACAACTTGCTAATTCGAAGGCTTGATTCAGCAATCAAGAAGAGACAGAAATTGTCCAGAATATAAATTACCATTTCTGTGTCCTATGATGATCTTGAGTGGTACTGAAATGACCTCCCTAAGATAGAAAACACATCTAATACATTTTCATTTGAGATGATTTGGATACAAACTATTTAAAAAAATAAGGTTACTATGAGCCATTTATGCAACAAAATTTGTCATAACAGAATACAATAAGTTATTCCACGAACAAGTGAAGTTAGAAATCATTACAGGGGAATGGAACCCATCTCAAACACTTGACTCATTCCCAGATCTTTATCTCAGCATCACTGATGGAGTGACGTACTTCTTGTACATTTCTCAATGGATTCAATGAGAGACTACATTTATGATATACAACACTTGCAGAAATCAGAGGTAAGTGATCAAATTTTGTCTTCCGTTTTGTTCCTTATAATAATTGGAAAAAGCATCCTGTGTTCTTTGTTTACCAATTTCTTGTCATATGCTTTTTCACCATTTAGAGCTGAACTCAATGTTCCTGCTCTATAATCAAAAAGCGTGTTTAACTCAAACAAAATGGTGACGATGAATGATTGCAATTTGATTTTAATTTTCTTTGTTGATTAATTCTGGTTACAAAAGGCATAAAAATACATTGTACATCTGGTCTTAAATGAAGCAAAATGTTTCCGATTGTCTCATTTTATGTGAAGATGATATAGAGAATGTCCTCAAACAACCCAAAGGTACAAAATTACCTAAACAATCCGAATTATCGCATTCGGTTTATTTGTTTTCAAGGAAAAAAGACTTCTCTTCTTCGTTACGTTAAATAAAACATAAATTTAAACCCTAACAAATAATACAGACTAAGGAAGAAAAGATAGAGTTGTTTCCTTGAGAATACTGCCAGGAGGGACTCCTTGAAAACAAAGTCGAAATACAGAAAAATCTTTCGAATCAGTTGTACACGAGTGTTGCATTCGCATAATTTTGTCACATATAGTGTTGACATTTTTTGAAATTTCCTCCGATTCCGTTTTCTCAACATGTTTTCTATTTACGGCTAAGTTCATCGTCACCAAGATGTTAGAGAAAACACAGACATGAAAGTCATGTCCTCCTCTACATGAGGGTTTAAATGATCGGTAGTGCCTGCAGACGTTTCTGGCAGGGGATTGGCAAACATTGCGTGGAAAGCAAAGTGTTACATATTGTAGCTTTAAAGCAGACTTTGCCAATGTGTCAATGCAACAGCCTACTTCATATAGTGGTCATTAAATATTACGTTTGGTTTTTCTTACAGATCATATCCGAAAGAGCAACATTGTAAGAGGCCGATTAAAGTCACACAATCATGTGAAAATAAAAAGGAGACTGGTGTCTCTCATGACTGATGAAAGGAGAAAAGTGTGCTGACGTAAGCTTATTCATCAAACAACTTTTTTGGAGTAATGTGAAATGTACGTCATTTGTAAATCTTCCTAAATCGAATGGACAAAATTCAGAAGTGAGATGATATGAAGTACATAAACCTCCTGGTTCATCGTCACAAATCCCGATATACTACATGAAAGCCACTTACCATATAGCTATATTATTAATCATGCTTTCAGCATATGAGTGCAAGGAACATCAAGCAAGCATTTTAAAATGCCGATCTTTATGAGGGTAAACACATCAATCAGTTCTATACATAACAAGATTCATTTCAGGCATATTCTATAAGCCTGAAAAGAATCCATAAGAAAATAGAAAACAGAAGCCTATTATTATACTCCTTTGAGGCATGTATGGCTCCCATATGACACACTTAATACACCAAGAAAAGCAACAACCATCAGGAATGTGGTACCATATTTTTTGACAGTCGGAACTATTTAAAAGTAATATGTATAATTGGTGACTCTGAACTTGCAGTCGATATCATCAGAAATATAGTAAACAGACTAATTTTAACCTCGCCCCAACTCCCTTCATCGAACAAGTCAGACCATATTAAGTGTCGCCTCTCTTGTGCAGTTACGTATCTAAGCCTCTGTACTGCTTGGTCTTTCTGATTTATGATGACCACCCAATGCTACCGATCAAGTTTCACTTGAAGATCCTCCTCCAGAGTCCATCTACCAATAATGATCGTTAGCATGGAAAATACCTGTAGACATCGGTTAAACAGCACGTGCAAATGACAATCAATCATTGGGCATAAAGCCTAGCCTTGTAAAACACGAGAGCAACAAATTTACGCAAAGAGCAATATTCTTTGTTAATATCTTGCAAGGTTTTATTAGCTTCACACTGTTAAAAGGATGGAGGAATTTTTTGACGCCTTGATGTAAGATTCAGCTGCTATCAAGGGCTAGTGCAACTTGGAGGTTGCCACGTTTTGAGCAACTTTGACTCCGTGACTGGAAATTGTGGTAAGCATTTTCATTTGTTTTGTATGTGTTTCTTTGCTTTTATTCTTCCTTGTAATAGTGTAACGTTGTATTTGATCTGTCTTTTATATTTTATATATATTTTTGATCATGGTCGCATCATAAAATCTGACGGCGTGTCAATTCATATCAAGGTGATGATGATGGCTTTCAAAGCCCACCTTCATTTACATTGTAAGGAAAAGCAATTACAAAAGAGCATGTGCTGTCTTTCTCATGATTTCTTTCACAGCAAGGGCCGTTCACCGTCTCGTTAGTCTTTGAAGATACTCTTAAAAGCAACTCAAAACCCTGTCGAGTCCATTGACTACATATATCAAGAGGAAAGAAACTACCTATTCTTCTGTTTCTTTATGTAAACCTAAATTTAAACCCTAATAATATAATAAAGACGACGGAAGAAATGGTAGTATTGATTTTCTTGACTAAAATGGTTTTTGGCTTTGAATATACATATCAGGGATTAACAAAAATAGTCATGGAAGATGAGTGGTAGAATTCTGCAAAACCCGAGTAACAGTACACAGAAAAAGGTCTGTTTATAAATGAGCGACCAAACAAAAACATATGTTAATAAATAAGTGGTAATTTACTCCTTTCAATGGCGTAAAATTATTATGTTTGTCATAAAACCTCTACATTTCCCATGTTATGAGTTTATTGCTTATTTCTTACAGATTTTGGATGATAGAAGAATTTGCAGCTAAAAGATGCCGTGAGAGTAACAGGGAGATAATCAAAACTAAGCATGGAGATACAGAACTATAAACTAAGAGTCTACCCGCTGACACATTTATGAAATATGCTGAATCTGTTACATCTTCAACGACATATTTGACATTAATGAACTTATTTATGACAGGCACAAAATCGACGTCAGAATAATGTTCAATATCATTCAAATGAAGTAGTGGCTGCTCACGAGGAATTTTCAATTACATTTTTCTATTTGATCTTTTATTGGCCAATTTCAAATCGGTCCGTCTCTCACGGCGAAAGTTCAGAAAGAATTGCTCTGACTTAATGTCCACCTCAAGTCGTGAAAGAAGAATTAAAGGTGTGTATTTGGTTTTCAATGATAGATTTCATCAAATTTAATCTTAGTTTTCTCTAGCTGTAGGCTAGCTTTGCTAAGAGACTCTTTTCGAACCTTTATTATAGACTTCTATTTGGATTGGCTCTGCATTTTTATAGAATATGATTTAGTATGGCTGCAGAATTTAAGATTGCAAAGCAACAGCCATATCCTTATACAGATGAAGTTTTGGAAAGTTATTAATTCTTGGTGATTTGTACATAGATGTATAAAGAGTACACGTCACTGAAAAACAGATGAGATGACAATCTTTATATACTAGAGATGATAAGAAGGAATTTTCCTTATTTATGAAATGATAAAGTAACGCTACGTATTTCTTTCTTTGATAAAATCTTAAAACTAAACAAATAAAGTAAACATGTAATAAACTAGAAAGAAATGGGTGGCAAAACTTTATCTTGATAAATAAAAATTTCATAAAGTTCTTGAAATGATTGGGAAAAAAGCTTCTCAAATTCTTATAAATTCAATTACATTTTGAGTCATGAGTCAATGAAGTTTTATAGTGATTATGTGACTATTTCATTGATGAACGGTTCTCATTATACATACGTCAAGAATCAATAGCAAACTTTTCTTGGTTTCATCTTTGTAATGCTTTGGAGTTACAAGGTTTTGCCAATAGCAAATAACTTTTTGGCACTATATTTTAAAGGAGCAACGTTGTTACTCGACGGTTGCAGTGATGTTAAAAAAGAAGCGGAGGGGGGGGGGGGGGTAGTCGAATACAACTAGCGAACCCATTAATCGTCATATCAGTTAGAAAATAGAATACTTGCCACTCAGTGTTTGGAAGGACTAAGAGCACCAAACTTTTTATTCTTTGTAGACGACAACTAACTGAGGACGAAAACGAAGAGAAGGAGAAAATTGGAATTTTTTTCTAGAATAGCAGCAACTGAGGAGAAAGGAGCAGCTTTTTCTAAAATAAAGATTTCTGTGCATACAAGTTGATATTGTATCCCTTTGTGGCATCTTGAAGAAGGGATATCTACTCAAAGAGGGATGATCGGATGGAAACTTTTGAAAAAGTCAAATCAAATTTACCCCCATCTCATATTTCTTACAAAGAAACACCACAAAACGTATGGTAAGTATCTTATCCTGAAATACTCTCTTGATTATTTCTACATTGATATTTTAGGTAATTTTGATTACGAGGGACGCTTATTATCAAATTTTCACTTACTATTCTCTATTCTATTTACAAATATTTCGTAAGCGCTAAATCCTTAACCGTTACGTAATTATCTATTCCTTCTCTTGCTAAATTTCTTTTGTTAGTAGCCATTTTTGTTCTAATTTTAATGTCTCTCTGTCTGCAATATCTCATGGCATTTCTAAAACAAAGCCTTCCTATCTGTCTCTATTTCAAAAGAAAAGCAATTTGCAGTCACTCTCGAGGATAAGTTGTTGACCATAACCTTAATTTTAGCAACATTGAAAAACACGATGTTGTGGGTTTAACGTGGATGTTTGAAATCCCCCTTTATAATAATATGCTGAAACATTGTCATAATTAGCATCTGAAGCAGTTTCAAATTTTGAACACTGGAATCCTATGAACATGATAACCCAAAGGGCTCTGGTCTATAAAGACTGAATTGGATATACTCTATTGTAGAAAAGCAATTTATTGAGCAAGTAAAAACATTTTCCTCCTATTGTGGCTCCTTTGGTCATTTGTTTCTAAAGAAACAACTCTACTCATTTCCTTCCTTGTTCATATTAATGTGATGAGATGATATCACATCTAATTGATAAATATAAAGTTAAATGATAAATAGCCATTTGAACAAGAAAAGAAAGAGTAACAGTAAATTAACTTTGGAAAGAAATGACTCCAAAACAACCACAGAGGTGATTAGACAGTGATTTGGTTGGTCTTTAATTGGGATCAGACGTTGGCAGCAACTGTTGATGTCTACGTCTTTCATCCTCGCTGTCTTTATTCTTTCTTCCACATACCTCTTCTTTCCTTATCTTAATACCATGAAGAGTACAAGCCTAGTGCTCCCACATTTATTGTTTACTTACTTGTTTATAATACCTTAATTTAATTAGTGTCTTCTATTATCCATTTATTTACGTATTTACAATTTCATGTCTATCTCTCTATTTTTTTACGCCACTTAACAGAAGTATTCTTGATTTTTAGAATACCGGGATCAGATTGTAACGGGAGTTCGTTGGAACAGATAACCGCTTTCATCTTTATATAGGTAATTATCCCTTCCTAATCAAACGTTATTTTCAGTACCTCATTACCTGGAGTGATACAGAGCACTTAAACATGTTAGTTTTGATCACAATTGTTTCCTTCAAGTATCAATATGTAATTTGTTATTCTGAAAGTCCTTTGAGCATATTTATTATTCTGGGCCACCACCTAACATCCAGAAAAATCCTAGATGTTGAAGTGGAAAAGTGTTGTCGAACTTCCTGAAAAATTATCGAAGAATTAAAAGTTAGCCATCATAGCGAGAATTGAAAGCAAGGTGAAGCAACTGAGTCATGTTCAACGCGATGGAAACAGTTGCTAAATTTATTCCCTTTGAAACACACTTTAACAAAGTAAACATATAAACCCTGATTTGAAAGCTAGTTTGTATACGTATAAGATTATAGTATGATTTTGACAATGACGATATGCGTCACTTATTCAAAACTATTTTGTAGCTCTCATTTTGTTTTCTTTCCATTTAGAACTATTGTAGCATCCAGGGGAAACAATCAATTCACAACACGTACAACTGAACCATATACTAGCAGCTGGATGCACCTCTTTATCACGAGTAAGAAGATTGGAACCGCTCAAATTAGTCCCAAGAATAATCAGAAGAAACAGATGTTACCTGGTTACAGAGAAATATGGCTGAAATTGTATACATGGAACTCTGGCAGACAACATCCTTAAAGAAACAATGCACAGTACAGAAACTTCACAAATGTATTTGATGATAAATCCAAAGCAATGATCGACTTTGGATGCATTTGTAATCAATTTTGAACATCTTTTGCTTATAATGATAATGGCATTGAACTAAGCGTCCACTTTGTGCTTGATGATTCTTGTTGCAACTTTTATCAATACGTGGATTCTAATTTGAGTTATCTTCGTGCTGAATACAGATATTAATGAAGTATGGCAAATTTTATGTTTACTCAACCCATTAACAACTTCAAGAGACTCCTATTTTTATGACGTAGTATCTATATTCCATCAATTACACTATTTCATTTTGTAACGTCAACCATTCTATTATAAATCTTTCTTTCTTTTTTTTAGGCTTCGACATCAGGGAAAAGATTTATAGTGCGCTATAACGCTTGTAGGGTCACTCTAAGACACAAACAAGACCATTAATTATTGTGCTACAACGCTTGTATTTACAATGCTTTACTTCAAGTGAATGCAAAGTCTAAAACGAGCCTAACGTTGACTACAACGCTTGTAGTTTTAGGCTCGTTTAGTTAAATTAGAATCATCCCGTTTCCTGGGAAAACATCAGTAGAAGGAATAAAAACAAAATTGCAAATTCAGCTGCTAAAAAGTCTCAGAATTTCTATCACCTGAAGACATTTAAGTAGCTATGAAACTGACCTACCACGTTGAGGTTTGGCATGGATAACGATTAGAGTGAAAACGAAGAAAAAGCAATTGGAAAGCATAGCTCAAGTATTTGATGTTTTCAAATCTATTTCAGAGTTAAATTTAAATACGGGTTTTTCAAAGAGAAATTGTGGTGACGGTGATATTATAAAATGCTTAACTAGAACTTTAAAGCTTACTTTGCTGATCACTTTTACCAGAGGCACTTTAAAAGGAGGAATAAAACCATCATTCTATTGAAACCTTCATTCTATACTTTGTTATGGATAATTGGTGGCAGGGCAAATGCAGTTGGGTTCCAAATTACAAAATGTTAAAAGCATCTTTGCATTCACTATCAGGTTCTTCAGCCAGTTGTAGTGGTATCCTAAAATACATTTTCAGTTTTCTGCATTACTCATCTTGCTGAAGAACTTGATGTCGTGCTGCAACGCTTGTAGTGACGACGTTTATTGTTAGAAGACCAGAGGGAAGGTGAATTATTCAAACAACAATAAGAAAAAACATTTTTCCAACAAATATATCAATATAAATAAACATTCTTGATTAAAACAGATTGAGAGGTTTGATAAATAAAGAAATGAAATTCACTACACGATGATGAAAAGTGTTTTTGTGACAGTGAGCAATAGACAGATCTCCGTATTTTAACAGTGTTCAAAACAGATAAGGAATTTGAAAGATGCAAAATCGCGTTGTTGTAGCATTAAAATGTATTACTGATCTCAGCCAAATTATTACATTACATTATTACATTTTGAACATAATCCCGCATTCATAAATATTTCTTTGCTAAATCCTTTGATTTTCAATACTACCTGGAGGCATTCACCTTCTCTCCGTTCTCGTTATATTTCTATTGCATAATGATTTATGTCCTAAGTTTGGTGGATACAGAGATGAGTATGTTTAGATTGTCTCACCCTTGTAAATAAAGACAAAACAATGTCTTGATAATACAATTTTTACCCTGTAAATTAATACAGTTCTGAATGCAGACAAACTGATTTCTCTAAAACAAACCCAATTTACGAAATGCAGGGGAACAAACGAAATCCGTAAACCAGTAAAGAACCTCTATCCTTTGTATTCACCAAGTGTATGTTATTGGTACAAATGTAAGTAGGATTGATGGTGCAATGAGGTTTTCCATCCAGCATCACTGGAACAAGGTTGTCTTTCCGAATGCCAATCGTCCAAGTTGAAAGATTTTAAGACCAATGGTGCAGACTGAAGCTGGTTGAAAGCAAGAAGAATGCTGTCTCTTCCAATACGCCAGAGGAATAACAAGAATGTCCATTCCAATACCACTACCTTTCAGATAAGAAGCTTCTGCTCCAAATACACACTTTGCAACAGCTACATCCAAGCACCAGTTGAACGTCATTAACCTCCTTGCCCATCATCCTACTTCACAAAATAGATAATTATTGAAAGATATTTGTATTAAATTGTAAACAACATCCGTTCTTTGGTAAAGGTCAATGGGGAAAGGAAGGTAGGATGACATTTTGAAATTTTGGTACCACTGTTAGGCGCGGAACTAGGATTTTCATGCTATTCGATATATATGCGTATATATTACGACGTATATTATATAAAATATATAATATATAGATAGGATTGGAGTATATAACATTTCGGTTATATATTTAAGGATAGTGTAAGGGAACTAATACATTTACATTGAAACTATGTTTAGTTTTTACCTACAAAACCTGTTACAATGTTCGTTTTTAAGCGTAGCCTATTGTCCTGCCAGAGTGAGCAATGTCCTGGGAAGAGAGGACATTTTCAGGGGTTGTCTTCCGTTGCCTTCACCAACTGACAGTTTTTATATCGGGCTAGGCGCAATTCGAACCCACTACCTCTGGCATGTGTGTCCGATTCCTTAACCACCAGACCACGGCGGCTCTCATTAAGTACTAGATGCAGTAAAAGAGCTAAAAGGCACTCATACCTATTATTATTGCAATGATACGTGGTACATAGGGCCTCCACACAACCTCTTAACTCATTCTCTGGTTTACGTCGACACATTTTTACTGGGTGGGAGATTACCTACGCCACACAAACCCACAGGATGAGGAGTTTTCTGTAAGAGGTTATTGAGCCCAATTAAATTTCGACGTCCAAGTACACGAGCCTAAACTTGTGCTATTTCAAGGATAATTTTAGTGATCCAATACCATTATCCTTTGATTATCAAGAAACCAGGGAATATTTTTTACCCGCACAAGGTCACGAATTATGGTTTACATTTGCTCTGGTAAACTCACCTTTGTCCACCAGTCATTCCGGCTGTTTGTCTGAGAACAGACTTCACTGTTTGGAGGGGCAGTATAGTCTAAAATTCCTGGCTCCAAATGATTATTTTTACTTCTCGGCATTAAGCGATATTCTTATCAAGAAGTCGATCAGATATCAAATCGTTATATATTGTCCTAGAAGGGATGTACAAGGGGAAAAATTATATACGTGAAAATTATCCAGGGAAAGGTTGTCCCCTTACCCAATTATTTACTGAGTGCAGCTGGGTAAAACATGGCATGAGAGGGTAGAAAATGGACGGTATTATAGTACCCCGAGAAAGTACAGGATAGCTGTAAGGCTATTCTTTTCAATCAAAATTGTTGGACACCAAGGTATCTTCTATAGGCCACTACGGGGTCATTACTGCAAAACCACGGAGATTCATAGTAACCGTAAAAAGTACAGGATGGCTGTTAGACTAATGTTTGCATTTCCAGTTAAATTTGATTGGCACCAAAATTTCTTCTATGGGAAACTACGGGGCCATAATAACAAACCCACAAGGAATTATAGTGACCCTAAAAAGTACAGAATGCCAATAAGCCTACTACTTACATTTCCAATGATATTTATTGGGCACCAAGGTTTCCTCTATGGGACACTACGGGGTCATAATAAGAAACAAGGGGCATAGTATTAACCTCAGAAAGTACAGGATGGCAATAAGGCTACTGTTTGCATTTCCAATCAAATTGGATGGGCACCAGGGTTTCCTCTATGGGACACTACGGGGTCATAACAATAATGGGGCATTATAGTGACCTCATAAAGTACAGGATAGCAGTAAGGCTACTGTTTGCACTTCCAATCAAATTTTAAAGGCGTCAAGGTTTCTTCTATGAAGACCTACGGGGTCATAATAGCAAACAAGGGGCATTATAATGACCTCAGAAAGTACAGGATAGCAGTAAGGCTACTGTTTGCATTTCCAATCAAATTTGATAGGCTCCAAGGTTTCTTCATAATAACATAATAACAAGCCCAAGGGGTGGTTGAAAACTCATGGATTCTAGGAGCGAAGGAATTTCCTTTGTCTTTTCGTGATTTTGTGCTTGAAAGTTTCGTAAGGAGGCTGCTTTTGAACCTTCGTACTGTTCTGCTACTTCGTAAACGAAGGACAGGACCGACCATTTATACCTGACTATGCCTCTCTAATCTACCACAAGGCCAATGGTTAAAAGGTATAGATCGCATTACGTAGTCGATGCGTTAAATTCTTTGATAGGAGCTCTGAGTAAAATAGAGTAAATTTATCAAATAAATATAAAACTATTCACTTTACTGAATTTCTTAAGTTGATTGAATATTGTAATGGAATTTGATGCTGTTTAGAGAACTTCCCCAATCCACCGATCATCGCCTCGGCTGTCCTAAAACCCGGAATCACCCACTTTAAGAATAGATGCTTTAAACAAATGGGCTTATCCATCTTGAGAACCCCACAAGGCTGTGGCTGTATGACAAGCACTGACCTCTCCTCATCTACAAATTTGGACAGAGTGCAGGCCTTTCCTGAGCATTGTCAGTCACAGAGTATTGACTTGATCATTGTATTCCTTGCAAAGCGTGCACTTAAATGAGTAAAATGGTTTCTAAGCTATGTTTTCTAAATTACTAAAATGATTTTGTTTTGTAAGTGCAGCTTATTGTTTGATTTTAACATTTCTGGCTGAAAGGGATGGGGAACGAACGTAAGGGCACCCAGACGAGAAAGAAGAATGACTTGGTTGAAGGAAAGCAATGACATAAATGCTGCAGCAAAATCAGCACTTCCTTAGTTATTTCCTTGTGACCCTCTGTGCTTACAATGTCTTTTTCAAAATCAAAACAAATTTTTCGATCGCAGTCGAGGGGCAAAAATATATTGTCGTTAAAGCTCAAATATCATCCCTAACATTGATTGCCTGATCTTGTTTCACTGATCACCATCCATTGTTTGCTCTTTAGTTATAATAAAGTTTAAATACAACATCGTAACAATTCAGTATGAATAAGCAATTGTCTATTAGTGCCCTCAACATAAAATGTGCGTGAAAGTTTCTTCCATGATGTGGAAGCGCAGGTTAATAGGAGTTATTTGGAATGTTTAGAAAATGTTTAATCTATAATTGTCAATACTTGATCAAAAAATAGTAAGGACACTGTGTACGTTATATCCATTTGCATTAAAAATGAAATAATGTAAAACATCTGTTTTGATGAATTAATCTATAACAAATTAAATAGTGTAGAAATAATGACAAAAGTACAACTCAAGCATTTATGTCTACAACATTAAATTTCGCCAAAATTTGTACTCCATAAAACTTCCTCAATCTAGCCTACTAGTTTAGGATGCTTGTAAACCAACCTTAAATTTGTAACTGTCCCACTCCTCAACAATTTTCGGAGAGCATCTTTAGACATTTTCCATCCCTGTTACATCGATATCATTAACAGTTTAGAGACTGG
>JAAAKL020001122.1:0-33071 GCA_010016065.2 Carybdea cf. marsupialis auct. non (Linnaeus, 1758)
TTTGTTAAGTTTTTGTGTTGTGTTCAAAATTAAGAAATTAAGAAATATTTAGAACTATATCACTCATTGGATGAAAAGTTTTATCAAAAATAATTAGAAACTGAATAAGAAACTTTTGGAACTAAAAACACCAAAATTTTTACCAAAATTAAAAAACTTTTAGAACTAGCCCCTTCACCTAGTTTCTTATAAAAAAAACAACGTGTATTTAGGAAAGCCTATCATTTTCAACTGTAGAATTTTCCTGTTTTTGTACTGAATCTTCGCAGGGGCTAATTATGACGTCCTCATAAGCAACTTTTTATCATTTTTATGTGAAGATACTCTTGAATGAATTCTGAGGAAAGTTCACAATGTTCAAAATAGATTATGCAAGCTCTTTAAAAGATGTTAGGGAAAATATAGGGCCAACTAGTCCCACCTCCACCCCACCCCCTAGTGTGGGTTAGGTTAAGCCAACTTTGAACGCTTAAGATCTTGTTACTTGTTGCTGTAGAAAGTAAATAAGCAAGTTTGGTGATGGTTAGGGTTATTTATAGCTGCATCAATCAAACTCGGAAAGCAGAGTGACATGGCATAAGAAATGTTGATTCTCAACATTATATTTCTCCGTTCAAATAATTTATTTGACTAATAATGGATAGATACTGTATACTGTATATCATATACGTCAGTAGAGGAGATCAAGAGGAATTGAATAAGCCAATGATGTAGGCCAATCATAGCGAAAATTATGACCAATTTTTACAATATCACCATAATACTACCCGAACGCTATCCGTACCCCTACTCTACCCCGTGACAACTTGAACGTGTAGTCAAGATTCAGATCACGGTTCTCTGATTTCAGGCATTGTCTATAAAATAGCCATATGTTGTTATATTACCATCGGCATCAATTCCTTAGTCAGAAGTACAGAAGAGGGCGGATTTTACAACGAGGGGAGGCAATAAGTATACATTTTATATGGTATGGTACTTATCGAGATCTATCTATGGATATATATATATATACATGAATATTTATTGCCCCCCTCGTTGTAAAATCCCCCCAGAAGACAACCATATCTTCCTATTTTCTGCGAAATAGATTTTCAACTACATAAACAATCAAATGAATAGCTAAAGCATGAAATATTTATTAAGTCGAGGAAATCATCGCTCTTTGCAGATATGTTTGCAGATTCATCTTTGACTGTTGCTAGTATCCAATGTGAGTTTTTGTGACGCCATACCAGAATGTGTTGCCTAATGTAGGCCTATACTTTTCAAATTAAAAGTATCGAATAACTGCTTCTCTTAAGATGTACTCTTAATTTGGTTGGTAGAAGAATTCTACCCTGAAAGAGAGCTTGGGCAGTTTAGATATTCTACACTTTCCTATCACATAATTTATTATACATACTTGTTTTCACTAAGACAGGCTTATATCTACAAAGTAGAAAAGTGAACACACCAAGTTTATTGTGAATGGACTATTCGAAATTAATATTCTCCCCTGACATTTGCAGGCAAGTAAGTAAAAATATTCTTATTGATAATGGAATAATGAATTATGATAATGTTATAGCCCATATAGATGATCTTAATCCCAGACATCTGTAGATGAAACGAGAAGGCTAGACACATGGTTCTGGGTAAGCAATAATGTAGCCCATTATACTCAGTGCCTCGATAATGTGTAAATAATGTATGACCACTGCGTCTGAAGGCTGAAGGTTATAAGGAACAACAAAGAGGTAGTAGTAATGTTACAAAAATCAAACTGGTGCCTACTTACCTTAAATTATTTGAGAAATTCTGATCTATCTATGATTCTGATCTGAACCAGTTCGTCTTCTGATCTGTACCCTTGTCTGCAATAAATAAAGAAAGCTGTTCTTTGAATTGTGCCATATCTTCAGCAAAGTCCTTTGACCAAATTTGCCTTGCATACAAATTGTTCTATTGTGTATACAAGGCACTAAAAATGAGAGAAAGCTAATGAATCCTGTTCTTGCTTAATCTATACTGATATGATGTGAATCCAAGATTTACTTTAATTTCATTGCGTATTCCAGCAGCAGAGCACCCGCGTTTATATGATCTTTTAAGGACAAAGCCTGCTAAGAATGACAGCCGATATTGGAAAGCAGTTAGACCAAGTTACCTTTGATCGTCGCAGAATTAGGGCTTTTGGTCGTATTATTGATACAAATTTCTCTTTAATCTGTCTCGGCAGTTGATCTTAGCTCTGTAAAGAAAAATTTTGAATATAAACGAAGTGACGTCAAATGAAAATAGCTGTTACTGTAACATTGTTGACGTCAGCAAGCTCCCTCTGATTGGCAGTTGAAATTGATAACACTGTTTTATCGAATGTGATTGCTTTCAATGGAACCATGTGTCAAAACGAGACTCATAGAAACAGGGGAATAATCACAGTGAAAATCTGCATTTTGCTACTCAAGTTATCAATAGAATAACTTAAGCTAGCATAAGAGAATCCAAAACGGCTGTACTAAGGTGAGCGCAGTTCCGGGTCAAAGAACGATACATAGACTGATGTTTAAAATACTAAACATTAGACAAGAAATCAGGCTAAACAGAAAAATAGCACTAAATTGTATAAAGTATAGATGGTGACTTGTATTTCAACCAGTCAAGCCGGTCTTCATCAGAGTACAAAGTTTAGATGAACAAAAAATGGAAAGGACCCCAACCGACTAAGCCATGCCTGATACAGTTCCGGATCAATAGATACAAAGACTGACGATGAAATGTAATCGATCTAAAGCAAGAATCCGTCTAGAATGGCAGAGAAACACTATAAAGTAGCTTTTACAAAGAAATTTGTATTTCGGCTAGTCAAGCTAGCCTTCTTCGGACTTCGTGCGTGTTACATGTGATCAAGGGATGCGCTCGTGCAAGCTAACGACAGGGTGGAGCAATCATTCAAGAGCTGAAGGGGTACAATGTTGGAGAAAAGAAGAAAAAAAAATGAATAATGCAAATATATTTCAAAAATGATATTGATTATATTCGATAAGAAAATGAAATAAATAAATGAAAATAAATAACAAAAAATAAAAAGTAAATAAAAAATGTAGACATAAATAAATTATAAAAAAATAAATATAAAAAATAAATGTAAAAATAAATTCAAAAAGGGAGAAAAATATATAAAAAGAAATAAAAAATATGGAGAAATAATATACAACACTAAACCAATAAAAACAAAAAAAAACCCCAGAAACCCAACAAAGACACACTAAAAAGCAACACAACATGAAACAACAAAGAAACTAAAAGAAAAAAATTTTTAAAGGTTGCCTGATATGTCAAAATCTACATTTCATTTGCAAAGTTGTCTTAAGTTGCATTTCGAGCATCTGCTTGTTACTTTCCAGAGAGAATGACTATAATTAACAACAGATCAAATTAAAGTTGTCTGAAATATGATTAAACGATTTTCAAATAAGGCCTTTGACTGTGCTAATTTGATATCTTCAGAGCCTAAGTTTTACCTTTACCCTCTCTTCCATTTACTAAATGTTTGCTCCTTACATTTATTAATACAAATCAAAAAATAGATCCCCTGAGTCTTTCCTATTACTCAAGTACAATTAATATGGGGTGATTAACATTTATCTGGTGTAATTTCTCTGTCCCTCCTGGATCCTACAAATCCATTAATTTAGCCATATTTGTAGCTCGTGGCAAATGATCTATGATTGTGCTGGCTAGGTAGACTGATACTGAATAATCAATATATATCAATCTAACGTAGATCGATCATTGCAAGACATTATGCACATCGTATATCATGAACTGCTTATCTAGGCACCTCGATCTAGAGGTAGACTGAGAGGTTGGTATTTTTTCTACAAATAACCAGTTGGACATCCTAGTGTTTTTCAGGCTCCATTTTAAGAAGGAAGGACTAAACCGTATTAAATGTCACTTCCTTACTTTAACCAATGTAAACGTATAAACAAACAGCTTCTTGTAAGGGGAATTTGCAATTTTCAGTAAATAGGATAAATCATTTAAGATAGAGAAAGAAGCTATTGGCAGGTGATCAAATGAAAATTTGGAGCAATTGGAATTTCTGGTGAAATTGCTTCAGTACAAATAAGGGCGTCATGTTAAGTGGTTTGTGGTATATACTGTTCAAATATTTTCCACTGTTCTTTGATAATCGTCGCTTTATTTCTAACAATGGTAGTTAAAACCCAAGAGAAATGTCATCAACTAGTCAAGGCTGCCATCTTTCAGTCCTTACAAAGTAATAGGTTTCAGTGTTGTGCTCCACGTGACTTCCTGTCTTCGGTTCCTTCAACGACATGCTTCCATACCATTTAGCAACTGTGAAGGGATTCTCACAGTTTACACATTAAAGTATGCTCTTGCTTCTCGACAAGCCTTTTCTTGAAGATCATTACAAAAGTTTGTATGTAGGCCTACATGCGCACATTAGACGCCGGCCGTATCAAAAAATTGAATTCCATTAATGGGAGACATCTTAGTGAGCAAATCCAGTTTTTCTTGTAAACGCACAGCATTCCGACATACACGGTTGTCATTGATTACATGGGAAAAATAATAAAAGAATATAATTGCTTGAAAAATACCCCTTCACCTCCATTTAAATAAACATGTTTTGTTTGAATGATCTGGAATCTCATGATCTGACCCAGGCCAGTAGCTGGAGGGAGGGGGCACGGGGGCATTGCCCCAATGGGCAGGCTTGTTGTGGCACTGCCCCTCTTCAGGAAAAATACGAGCGAGTAATAATGTAAAAGTCAGTGGCCGATTGTTACTCGGCTTCTGGTAATCGACTTGATATTTGATTATAGGTGTATTAGTTGCCTCTTGCGTAATAGAAGTTGTTATAAAGTACAGTAACTGTGCCCCTCCCCCCTGCGATATGCTGCTAGATAAAGGCCTGATCTAACAATATTTTTCCTTTCGAAGTTACATCAGCCAAGATTCTAATGACGTACTCAATTAAAAATAAACAAGGTAAAGTCTGTGAAAATGGATGACGAGGCTTCCTCTAAATCTAAAATTTGCCACACCATGATGTATGTAGCCCGTCCGCCCAATAAATAGATTCTGCCCCTCTTTTCCCGCCCGAAAATCGGACGATATACCATAAGTATGTGTACTAACAGCTCGAAATCCTGAAAAATCAGAGAATTCTTCAAGACAAGTTCTAGAAAATGCTCAGTTCGACTCCTATTGATAAATAAAAGTTGCAGCTTCGGAAACTGGGAGCACAGCCGTTATAAAATATAATGTCATCCTAGAGCAGTCATCAATTCCTTCAAAACCATCGTACACTGTTACTTAAGATGAAGTCACGATTTTATCTTCTCAATCAGTGGGTTTTGTAAAATGTTTCGTTGGTGGCAATAATTTGTCTAAAATATCGTAACACGTCCTCTCCTAGCCAGTCTATTTTGATAAAATATCCATTAACTTGGCTGGATCGTTTGCAAGATCTTTTAGCATCAACTGTTATAAAGATCAGCCTTGTCTTAAGTGTTTAGTGGAAAGGGATGCAGCGTTGTGTTATCCATGTGGCATATTTGGAGTTAATTCAAGGGACAGTTTTGTGATTGGAAACATGCATTGCATGAATGGAATCATCTAGACACTGCGAACAAATTGTCTCAAAATAGAAAGAAGCTCAAAGGGTTCGCTAAAAACAAGTTATGTCAACGTGGCATACTAAACATGTTTTCAGCCTGAAGAGATAAACAACTGAGGCATGCAGCTGTCACTAGCCCGGAAAATATTGTGCATAAATCCAATCCTGACAATATATTACGGTTTAAAGTAATCTTTCACGTTGTTAGGTATCTGGCTGCTGGTGACCTGCCCGTAAGAGGTGATGGCGGTGGACTTTTTTGTGGATAGTGTTTAAAACCTTCTAATTTGAAGCTGAACTCGGAGCCGTTGCGAAAAAAATCCACGCAAAGCTAAGTAATTGTCATCTGGTATCCAAAATGAAATTATTAAGACCATTTAAGATATGGTTAGAAATGTTCATGCTTCTAATGTAAAAAATTAGAACTTTTCACGATCATGGTTGATGGAGCTTCTGACAAAAACAACCAAGAGATCACAGGTGTTGTAGATTGTTTTACATTTTCTGAGACGCGGGAAATCGAGTAGAGAGCGCTTTTGTTTGGTAAGAGAGCCAAAGAGAGATTTGAATTTGTGCGAGAAACTTTAGATCAGTGTTCCAATCTATTGGACCCCTCTATAAGGAGAAGTCACGGAAAGCAGAATGATATAGGTTGGGTTTATAGATTTCATTGACTCACAAAGACAAAAAAAAAGTACACCCATGGAGTTACATAGCTCTGTCAGACAAATAAAAACTCTTTCTCCTTTTTCTCTCGTCCTTGCAAATACATACGACTATTTATTTAGTAGATGCTTTTAAATTTTTACTCAAGAAGAGAGTATTAAACAATATCTGTATGTTTGTAGATATTTCAATTTTATGGATAAATGTAAAAATAATGAGACTTTTACCCAGAAAGTATTAATTGAGATTGAAAAAGGAATGAGTGTGAAGTGCTCAGGTTATAGGAGAAACTAATGATAAAAAGCTCTGCCTTGAGGTCCAAGGAAGGGGCTCTTGAACCCTTGTTAAGAGAATGTGTCAGGATTTAACTAAAGTCGGTACGATAACAACTCAATACAATAAACTTCTTCTACCATTCGTAACTTCTCTTCTCATCTCTTCTCTTCATCGCCACAACTCCACCCAACATCGCTTTTTACAGCACAAACGACAACAAAAAGACGCCAAAAACTGAGCCTCAGTCCCACCCCGAGATTACAAAATAATGTTCAATACTACAGAATGGTTTTTCTCTGAGGTCATAAAGACTTTCAATGTTAACAAATGGGGTCCTTGGTTGTAAAAGGTCGGGGACCGCTGATTTACATGATAGTGGAATCGCTTTCGATGGATTAGTGTCGCAAATTTTGATGGAGCCACTGTGATGTCAGGAGAGCAAGAGGGGTTACACACTCTGATAAATCAATTATGTAAAAGGATTCTGCTCCAGTTTTTGTAATGTTTTATGAAGTTGCTACTACTGCTGGATATGCTTCAGCCCGGGTTTATCGCGCGAGGATAATGACGTCATCAATTTAAAGGTTCTGAGATGCACAGAGAGGGAGCTGACATTTCGAATAAAGGAGCTGACATGTTCAACCATACGTTATCCAAGTACAGCGGATACTGGAAACCTGATCAGACGCAAGGAAAGCTCTTCGTTTTTGCCAACTTCTAAACATGGCTGACGCTGCTGTTGGCGCAATAGCAATAAAGTACAAGCCATACTTCATTGTATCGTTAATCTTCTATCGGTATGATTCTCCGAAGGAGATCAGTTACAGACATGATTCCTCTTCTACGTTTTGCTTACTAGACAACAATTTTCTACAGCAAAACTCAATGGTAAGTGAATGTGTTTTGTTCATTTTGATACGGGGAGTCAGATGCTCTGTAAATAGTTAGAATTCGTACCTATGAACTCATCTGTAGCGTTATTTGGGAAGTTATGATGATTGGATTGTTTGATTTGTAGTTTACTTACAGCACATATTTAGTCTTATTATCGTTAGCCTTTCAACTTGATTAACTTTGGGTTTGTTGAGGTAAAGCATAATACAGTACAATTTTGAATTGAGCCCTTTTAAAGACCTGCGGCGCTTCTTGCTGCATCTTACATTTCATAGGCCTAGTTTGTTGGGATCGGTATCGTTACACCTTGACATCAGAGGCTATGTAGTAATACAACTTGGGCGGAGGTTGAGAATACGGCAAATTTATGTAAAAGTGTACTAAAATGGTCACCGAAAGCTATCTGTTCGTATGTGTATTTATGGTTATTTTGTTCGTTAAGTTAGTTTGCCGTATTCTCAACCTCCGCCTACAACTTGTTACCCATTTATGAGGGGTGAAGCTTCGTGTAAAAACTGTTACTACGTATGATATCTGTATCAGGTGTGATATGTATTAGTTATCATAGCGATCACTGAAAATTACATTGCTTTCACTTAGCCAATCTACTATCCAGACCCTGTCATTTATGCCCAACCAACCGAAATTTGAATGACCAAATATTGTTTGACCACAATAGAATGAACGAGAACTGAAACCAAGCTAAATGGTTTTTCATATTGACAAACTAGACCTTATTGCAGTGATACCTTACCTATAGATCGTACTTATGTATGTACGTACTTCCTCACTTACTTACTCATCATATTTACCCACTTATTCCATTGCTTTACCCCATTGTACAGCCGTACCAGCACTGTACTTTTTTGTTGACCCAGTTGAGTAGCTTTTTCTGTACTGTAATCATCTCTTGCTATGACTTCTAGTGATTGTAGCTGGAATTTTCTGTCTGGCATTCTCATTTCATTGTTTTCTTGGTCTTCCCCAGGGCCACTGCCCATCAACCTCCAGCAAAAAGATTTTTTGCCACATGTGTGCCTCCAAAAAATGTGCATAACCCCCCGCATCACTGTCAATCCCATTGCACTGCTTGATCCAAAATTTAGATTCCAAGGCTCTGTACAGACCTGGTTGAACAAATCCAATGTACCCTTGTGTTAGCATTTTGTCTCATGCAGTACATATCTTCAGTAATCATGGAGTGCATTTTGCATGGATTTAAGAAGGCATTTCTCTCTCACGCAGTCTTCAGTAGTCACAGAGTGCATCTTGCATGCATGCAAGCAGACACTTGTCACTCAGAAATAAAAGATGTGACCTTGGCTTTTGAAGGGGATTGAACTATTGTCAGAATGGGCAGTAGTTCTTTGAAGCCCTTTCATACAGAGTTGCTATTGTAGCATCAACACATCCTACATTCCAAGGAACAACTGCTCCTACATAGTGGAACATTAAGAGTACGTTGAGTTGTTCGCAATCTTCTTGAAGGTTCCTTAACAGTGGCTCATGTTCTGGGGGTGGGGGTGGGGGTGGTTGAATCATGCAGTTGATATTGCAGATGGAAGTTGGATCTTCTTTTGATCTTTCTTTTGTAGAGGCAACTTTTTAAGGGATCATGGATTTACACTTTACACTGTAGATACTGCTATTTCCTGTACCTTTCAGACACCACAGGGACACCATCCTATTATTTTTTAAGTAAGGCTGTTATCATTTAAGTTGCAAGACCACACATTAGTCTTTTACATTTTGACGGGAATATATGCTAGATCCTGCATGAGACATGCTAGATTCTGTATTGATTGCAATGACTTCAAAACAGATCCCTTGTTGCCAACAGGTTTCACATCAAACTCTGCACTAAATTGACCATTGAGTTGTACAATCGACCTTGTATAGTTATACATATACACTATGATCTTCATGGCCAAACTATTGTAGGACACAGTCAAATTCAACATATGTAGAAAACAGTTATCTTTCTTATATCAAATATGCCCCATGCTATTAACACAGGAAAATTTAGCTTGTGTATTTCCATCTTCATGAGTACAACTGGCTTACATAAAGTCAATAACAATGAAGATAACTGCATTAGACAGTAAGTATTTTCTGAACAGAACCAGTTGCTATTTGACAATGTTTCTCTAGTTCAATTTTTAGCTGACAGTTTGAACATCAATCACACTATCTGACTTTGCAAGCTTGGCACTATTGGCACAAGTTGTATGTAGCTGCCAAGCTGTAAAATAGACCTCTTTCTTAAATGTAGATAATAATATTGTTTCCTTCAATGATTATTCATCAGTCCCCAGTACTTTGATAGATGTAGTACCCATCAAGTCGCAAGGCAAAATGAAGATGTTATCCTTTGCAAAATGCTGTAATTTCCTGTTCCTTTAAAGTGGGATTTCAATTTTGCATAGTAATATGCTAATTTGGTAATACTGCCCATTATTCTGTTTGGTCAACCTGGACCATTCAAAATCAAGATGAGGTCTTGCTTTGTCTATCCTTTTAGTTCATATCACCAAAGTTGCTAAGGTTGGAAAACATGAAGTTCTTTATTTTGTCATGCATATTCACATGCAAAGCAATGAAAGGCACAGGTAGGCCTACCACATATAATTTGATCATATATAGAATATGTAGGAGGAGAGGTACTTTTTTACCATAGCACATCCATTTCATTAATTTGGTGAAACAAATGACAAGATACCATTAGTCATCCCAAAAATCAATTACAGATTAAAATTAATAGGTGACGGTATGTTTTTCCACAGAATGAGACTGCAAAAAAGTACACTTATGGCTATGTCAAAGGAAAGTATGAAAATGGAGTTGCCATTGTGCTATTACAAGCAGGACATATGATATGCTGGCGACACTGGCAATGTTCATTTGATTCAGGAAACCAAAGGAAAGCATGTCTTTTTCCCTCTTCTGACAAATGCCAGGATTGAAATTCAATCAGCCAAATGCAAGATGAAGCATGGTCTGCTTTTATGCCAACTTTCATAAATATAATCATGACAAAGATATAAAGGTAAATATACTAAACGTGTATTTGTAAAGTTCTTTTCATTTTACTTTATAGGATATATTGACCACATACTTGCCAATAGCTATTTTGCTTTAACTATATGATATTCAGCATCTTTTGCTCAGTGAAGGCAAGCGCAATATTTTTGTCTTCTTTTCATCAGAAATCAAGATGTAGATGGAAATGACCATATAGAGAGAGGTATGGAAAACCTCTTGATGTGATTTTTATAGAACACTGATATGGTGTTTTGAGCTTCCCTTATTCTCTATTTATACAAAACAATGATCCTGTAAAGAAGAGCTTGTTTACACATATTGTGTTGGATTTACATATCATTGTATTATTTGGAATGACACTCACTTCTTAACACATTCGTTTCATGTTCATGCTCTTTATTATCATTAGGCAGAATGGAATTTTTTTAATCCAGAATGCTTCAACACTACACAAACTGCTTGAGGATTAGACAAATCATAGTTACACTGGAAGAATACACTCACATCTTTTCTTAGTTCAGTTATGGTAAATCAATCTACTATTGATAAAGTTACAGTTCTTATGAATGTTGTATCTCCAACAGTGTATGAATTTGTTTCAGACAGTACAGATTATGATAATGCTCTTGCTAGTTTGGAAATATTATATATGATTCAGTTAAAGATGAGACACTGCAAAAGGTCAAATTTTAAGAGAGTACAGTCTAGTTGATGAAGTTGACTCTTTTGTAGAGGGCCGAGCTAAATTTCAGAAGGAGTGGAAGAAGTGTGTCATGACATAGACAAAACTCCACATGAAGAGTAACTGCTTTCTAATCTTAATTTTTATCAGTACTCTTGTTGAGGTAAAGATCTCCACTGTAGGAAATTCACAAATGTCTTGGTCTTAAAATTCCTAATTTGGTTCAACTTAGACAGCTGAAATGCAAACTGAGGTATCCATATAAGGAAATCTGGCCCCCTGTTTTTTATTCAACTCCATCATAAGTACCGGTAAGGAAAAAATGAAGCAGAAATCCATTTGAAATTCACAGTATCTATTCATGAGTTTGCTGTTTGTATTTGTAAGACATGTACAAGCTCAGATGCTGACAGTTTCAGGATAGCCTAAAATTGTCACTCTCTTGCTTTCAGTTTTCCACTTGTCTATGATCTTGCTATTTAAATTCAATTCATCGTTTTGTGAGTATTTCACTTATTTCTCATAATATGCATTTTGTTAATATACTTTATTTGTACTTCTTCAAAGTTTTTCAATACAATTACATATTGCTGTTATTATTGGGAAGCAAAAAATTTCTTCTCTAGTGGCCATTGATACATGTCAGATTTATGATGGTTTTTCTGACAGACTCAGACTTGAAAGGCTTGAATGTACTAGTTAAAGAAGAAAACTGCAGGAATAACAAACCTTTTTTCTCAAGAGAAAGTATCTCTCAGCTTTTACAATCCCCTTACTAAGTCCATCCCAGCTTCTCATCATCCTGAGGACCACAAACATCCCATCTGTATATAATACAAATCTCACTGCATACTAAATTTTCTGAATTACGTTTTTGTAATGCAATTAAATGAGTCATTTTCCCATGTCATTTATCTCTTTATTACTTGCTATGTAAAGTGTTTCAGTAAGTAAAAGACATATAATATAACAATAAACCCATAGTGGAGCTGACGTACTATTAGACACCATAAATGATAAGTAATGGGTTTGAGTATTCAATGTACTTCCTGTGCATTTTTATAGCATTTACGTCATTTTTCATTTTTTATCCTTTCACACTTCATAAGGAGAGGCCCGTCAATTGAGTTTAATTCAGGAGACAATATGGCTTCTTTGGGCTGCAGATTGGTTTGAAGGCTCATGAAGAGTAAGAGCTTATGTAGAAAGGTCTAAGCATTTTTTTAGGATTTTCTGAGGATGTAAGAAAATATGGTACGTTGAACTATTTTTTAATATTGTACTTCAGGACTTTGTACTAGTTAAATTAGGAAATACACATATCGTCCCATTCTCTATTAAAAGCATACCTCGTCAGGTTTTAATCTAAGCCTTTTGTTCCAGATATTTGGCATAGAATGACTATAAAGTATTTGGTAACCTTTTGCCACATTGTCCAGCCTTTGCATTGCAGGCTCCATAATGTTGCCTCGATGAATAAAAGAATGCTGAATTATGGTCGTTATAAACGAGGGAAACTGAAGATCTCTTTTTAGCAAAACTCACGATTAGGGGTTATTTATATCAGCAATTATTTTCATGTGTACAGATACATTCTGATATTTTGTTCATCGTGAAAGTAACTTAGTCACTGATGTGTTTTTGTCACCAGCGACGTAATAAAAGGGATTCAACGATTATAATAGATAACAGTAGCACACTTCGAAATATAGTTCGTGAAAGTAATGCATGACAGTCCAGGAAGAATCATTTTCGTTTTGACCTTTTGCGAAGACGAACGATTCAAACTTTATTACTTTCCTCTCACTGTAATGTGACCTTTGTGAAGTCGTTGCTGTATATGTTATGGTTCACCCTAACAAGTAGGCACAGAGGAGCTATCCGTAGCCTACAGTGATAAACTGCATATTGAGTTTAGAAAGGATGATATAATTATGTAGCACAGACCTACCTTCTCAGATTTAATCTATTTACTTTTGAGCTGGTATTTACTATACAGATATCACGAGTGTTGAAAGAGCCTGATGACAAAGTTTAAGATAATCAGATGCACCGATTGCCAATGCTATTAGCAATTTCGGGACTCGTGTGATAGTGTCGACTGCATCTTCAAGAAAACTATTGTTCTAGGCACGTCAATTACTTTTCTCCTGTTGTTTGCACTCATCACGGAATTTTTCAGCCTGCTCCTTGGAGACGAACGCTTTTCCATGAAAGCATAATTAACACTATTAATATGCAGGGAACTGAATTTGTCTTCACTTTGCCATTTCAAAATGTTTTGGGGTTGCATTTTCACTTAAAACTTCGTATTTACTCATGTACCATGTTCTTATATGGATAGCTTTGAAAAAGCCCTAAACACTTATTTATTTGCGAGTTACGAAATTGTAGGTTGAAATGGTGTATTTGCAGTTTGACGACGATGTGGACGTAGTTTAGCAAAAGCATATTATCGTAGTGTTTTATGTACATAGTGCTTACTTCAGTGTAGAAAAATAAAACGAGTTAAACACCAAGTGTGCCTTTGACTGAACAGTTATTTTTCAAAATTTGTGCAAATTGTGACGAGAGAGTAATGCCTTCTACTAGAAAGGAAATGCGTGACTTAAATCTTATGTATCTCTCTGACTGTAGATTAGATAGTGTTGCCACCTCTGAAATTTTTTTGGCTCCAAGGGTGCGTTTCGGGGTGTTGTCAATCATGTCTTTGATCTCAAATACCTTGTTTCGTAGAAGGAAACATGTCGCATATGACTTGGTAGTATTTTATTCGCGGTACATCAATTGCACTAATACACCGTTTCACAGTTCCCAAGCTTCATTGCAATTACCCCGTGAATTTTGGAAACAGTCTTGCATGGCAACAAAAATTGCAACTGTTGTTCATGAATCTTATCATGTATTTATAGTTCATTTACCTTTTACCGTATTGTCTATTGCTCCCTTCTTCCGGTGGTATGTGTAGGAAATATTTCGTAAAGGAGTTACAAACTTCGCTGAGTGTAAGACCTATGTGTGGTACGGTGAAACTCAGCATCTGATGGTTGTTTTATTAAATTTTTTCTTTGGTTTACTGAGGGTTGTTATTAAAACTCGGCGAGCATAAATTGTAAAGAGTATGTAACAACTTCCATGATACGTATTAGGATTATGAGCGTGGAGTAGGACAGATCACATTTTACCTACAAATGGATTTCTAAGCAGCTTTTGTCTCTGAACCCAACAGAACATCTTCAGATGGTAACTGGTCAGGTGTTGCTACGTTTAAAATAATATTGGACTGCCTCACATATCTTTGTGTGAGAGTCGTCCTTAAGCGAAATCTGACGATATCTTCTTATATTATAAAAGGTTATTTTGCTGCTATTGTTCAGTCTATGAAACTGATATATAAAATGTTGTCGGAGTAGGACGAGCGAGATAAAATGCACCCTGTGTTCAGGTAATGGTAATGGGTAACGTGTATCGGTTTTTGAGACAAAAATGGCATAATGTAATATCGGTAGTTACCTTACGAAGCTATTGGCATACTAATTGGACACAAAAACTGTTGCTTGCGTCAATGTGTGGTTTCCTTTGTTATAGGGGCCCATCAGCGACAGAAAGATGTAAGAATGGGATTGGTATGTAGCGTGTATTGGTGTTTCCAACTGTTATTATTGGAGGACTTGATCCTATTCTTAATTGACTCCCGTTTCTGTCATCCATAGCTGCTACCAAAGGAATCGCCCACAGTTTGAAACTCCTGTAGTGACTGGAGCGTCGTGTACAACAGACACCACAAGACCTAATATCTCTGGAAGCAGTGAAAGCATAATCGCATTTTCAATTTAACGTACCTTTTCAAAGGAAGAACCACATTAACTGTCGGACTGTTCGCAAATATTTTCCTGTGTGAGATGTTTAATTTATACATAACTTCTACTGTAATCGGTTTTCAATGTAATATTTGTAGTATATTTAAGAAGAAAAATCGGTAAGAAAATCTATGTGACTTTGTTGAATTCTTGCTGTTCAGCTCCCGATCACATGCTCCTTTAAAGAATTACGGATTAGTTTCGATTCCTTACAATTCTGTGATGAACGAGTTCTTGAACAGTACTGCACGCTTAACTGACTTTCCTTGGTTCTAACCATCTTTGTAACACTTCGCAAGGTAAGAAAACAATAGCAAAGAACACGAAATCATAATATCATTAATCAGAGTCTTCCTTTCATGTGCTCTACTTCACTTCTATTACTTTGCGCTGTCAATTGCGTTAATTCTCGTACTTTTTTAAAATTTTCTTTACCCCTGATTATAGTGCGGGGAATAAACTAGATACCAAGAGCCTTATTTGTATACATTTTGTCTTGCGAGTTTCGGATTTACAGCACTTGACATTAAGATGGCTCTGATGATTACTTATTTTGGAGTGGAAATATGAACCGAAACTCGCTAGTCCGTTATGAATTTATGAAGATTACAGCGACATCTGGGCTGTCCTTCTTTCCTGTTGTTCTTACAGCCTCAAAGTTTCATGCTTGTTGTCTCATTCATCCGCATCTTTCCCATGAATAAAATCTACAGATCTTCAGTCTCCTTGTCGCGCAGTTTCGAAAATGGTCTCCTTAAGCCCTGGTATGTCAACCGTATCCTTCATAATGAATTTATGAAAATGATACAAGTGAGTTTTGATCCACGTCTGGTGGCAGATACAAAAATCACCTGCCTTGTATGTCGAAGTGTTTCCCGCTGAGTACAGGGAAATTTGTTTCGAATACACTTCGAGCTCAGAACTGGTATCCCTGTGGCCAGTGTGCTTCGTCTCCCACAATCTATGCTGTTAACTAGATAGCAAAAAATATCCCTCACTTCAAATCTGAGCATTTTAACTGCCATTTCCTAGGCATTGAGACATTCTCTTCTATTACTGTAATACGGCGTGGGTGCGCAAAGTTAACCTCAAAAGAGCGCTTTAAAGCAGTTGTGTGAAGATAGAAAGTGAACAATTCAGGTGCAGAAAAAGTAAGAGCTTTAAGTAACGTGTAACATTCGTAGTAGTTTCCTACATATATCTAGACATTAAAAAGGTGAAGGGACCCATATTACAGTTCAGAAGTGATGTAAGCTCCCAATTGTCGCATCGGTACAATACATACGAATTATGAAGTGTGAAATGGATATTGCAGTTTGTCTCATACTTAAGCATTGGAGACTTAAAAATATTAAATTAATGCGGTTGAGCCTTGGCAGTCACGTTCTGAGCCCTTCTTCCGTATCCCTCACTCAAAAAGCGTCTTTCTTCCCTTTTCCAGGATATCGTACACTCAAAAAGTATATTTCCTCCAACTTTTACAGCCTCTGATCTTGCCTGTTAATGTAATCTATATATAAATTGCATCAGCCATTAACGTAAGCCTGTATTTAAGCCCGTTATCACGGGATCACTTTCCATTTTTAATCGCTAAATATCAATCAATGAGGTCTTGCCAGGCGTAAAGAACGATGGGAAAGCTGTAAATGTGTCACAATAAGGATTTAGAGAAAACTAATTTATAACACCCCTCAAATGAAGAAAAACTAGCCATCACTTATCATAAATCGATGAGCAACTAAGAGCTGAAATCCATTGAGAATGAATTTTTTCTATTAAAAATTTTCTAATTTCCTTTTTGGCCTCGATTAAAAGTCTTCATCAGACCCTGATATACATTACCTCCAGAGTCATGAAGAGATTAAACACGCTCAACTTTGACTACTTTGACCCCATCTCCCTTGTTTTTTCAAAAATTCCACTCCCCTTTTGGTTTTTTGCACGTTTATTTTTTCAACGATTCCTTCTTCAACTACAAAACAATGTTCCTGTAATGGATAATTGCTCTACCACAGTAGAAATGTGTACATTCGTGTCCATTGCGTTTTAAAGCAAGACTTTGACATAATTCATCAATGTAAGAAATGATTCATTTTGGTTATAAATACGAAGTCAATATAGGACTTCACTTTTTAACATTACAGGGTAAAAACCCATTAATTGTTGTGGAACCTTGCATGTCCAGAATTAAAGTTCAGTGTCTTTTCAATAGATAACCAAACGAAAATACAACTTAAACTTGTGGGCTTCAATTCTTTTTTAATTTGTAGGGCACGATTCCTTGAAATATAGCTAGCCATGGATTATTTAGTTTATCAAATGAGTTTAGTAAGTGCGAAACAATGATTTCTTGAGCGATGTTAGTTGTGAATGGTCATGAAGACCATCGGATGCATGTGATGTTGATTCGAGTGATCAAGGCAAAGATCAATAAATTATTGGATGTTTTCTTAGTCGAAAGAGCTTAATTGATTAACTTTTTTGGTGCGTTTGTTTTCTTGTCTTCTTTTGTGTGTGTGTGTGTGTGGGGGGGGGGTGCATTCCGTACGGTCCCTCTCGGTCGGTTTTCCCTGTTCCCCTGTTCCTTCTTGTTTGTTCTTAAAATGCTACTTACCCCCCTCCTTCACCAAGCGTATTTACTTTTGAATGGATCCTTGACAACTTGAAGGTCAAATAGCACAATACAAAGTCATAACGTCTTTTGATATGGAAAATAAAACTAGCCTTTAAGAGTCTTGCTTGATATGTAGTTTCCACTCAAAGCCATGACCAATACTTCGGGCTAAGTTAAATCGCAAACTAGGTCTCCTTCATGCATAATACCTTCTTTCAGGGAAAAAACGATTTAAAAAAGAACAAAGGCCTCAAATGAGCCCAAATTCTTCTGAATTGCTTCTTAGTGCGTTTTGATGATAATAAACCGAAATGTTCTTAAATACATGATTCTTAACTTAACAAACATGTCAATTTTCGTAGTAAATCTAGGACAACGGACACGTTTTCAAAAGTGTAGGACATTGGATATGTCTAAAAGGGCATCTTGAAAGCAAGTGGAGACATCGGGGAGCTTACCGATTGCACTGCTCTTAAAACCCTCAGACCATTCAAGTTGACGAAGTCTGTTACTGTTAAGAGCATAGCAAACAAATGTAACAATCACTTCAACTTCCAAAACATCATAAAAACATCAACGCTTCCAACGTAATACTCGGAGTCATCCTTAAATTATACAGATAATCTTTGAAGATGATCATTGATGTACATCACTTCACCAATTTGCACAGTCCCTGCCTTACAAAAGATTGGTACTCCCTTTTTGATTGTCACCGTAGGTAGCTCATTGCATGTAAAAGTAGTCATTGAATTTGACTTGTAGCTACTTTTGATGCGTTCCTTGCCTGTTCGTATGTGTTTGACAGTATTGGCAATGTCTTTTCCATGTTTGCAATTATTATTCAAGAAGTAAATAATTTTTTCCCTGCGATCTCTCTTCGTACCTCCTGATGAGCAGAGAGGTATAAGCCCTGCTTGAGGGCATGACGGCAAAAATTTGGTGTATAGACTCTTTAGCATGCTCTCCTCCACGGAAATCTTTAGTAAAGGGCGAAAGATTTTTTCGCTGCTGAAGGAAAGCCAGGATGTGGTCTGTCCAATGATTTTTCCTTTGACACAGGATTGGTGTAAAAGGGCAATTCTTTGTCAACGTTGTATTTCAGCTGTCAATCTGATTCAATTGCAGAACTACCTTTTAAGGGTGCCACACAAGACAGACTTTAGAGAAAGTGGTAGATTGCACTTGACAAGCAACATGTATGCAATCAACATACCTAACACATTGCATAAGGCTGCTATGTTTCGTTTTATACTAAAACGGATGCGATTGTTAGGTTATGACATTTTAGGCTGTCACTGAAGTCTTATTGAATCTGCAAGGTCGAGGTGAATTTTCTTCGACACGAAACAGTTCAAAATTCAAATTTTAAAATAGACCACGATTCAACTTCGAAAGGATAATTGGTCAAATTTTGTCCTCATGAGTCGTGAATCAACAACCTAGTGGTAATGGTTTTGTAGTCAAATGCCTTCAATGGTCCACCTCCAAAAGGAAACAGTTCTGGAGGTAGAGAGATACGTACGATTGAACATGAAATAACCGGAGATTTGTGGCTCATCAATTTGTTAACAGCAGGCTGAACGTAACTACTCTTAATGGCGCAATATCAAATTGATGGCTACAGCAACTTTATTAACAAAATATTTGATACGAGCAATGTGCAACAAAAAAGAGCGGATCGAGAGTCATAGAAAACATGTCAGTTAATCAAACACTGTAGCGATGACGATATTTGGAAGTAAAGAGCCTTTTTCGAGGTAAATATAAAACCTACATACGCGCGCTCCTTTCTCGACAAGACTGTGTTGGTAAAGAAATTATAACTGAAGGAAATCGCGTATCATAAAAATGTTATCGTCTTTTTCCCTAGTCGTATTGCGTGCTACCTTAAGGGTATTCATTATTCGTAGCCAGGAATCAAAATGCTGCAAGGCAATTCACGTAGATAGGTCCTGTTATCTTTCTATATTCCAAAGATTTTGTTTGATCAGAGGTATCAATAACTGTGTTTTTTCTCACTTCACCGAAGAGGCAAAATAGATTATGTGGAAACAGTTTAGTGACTGGCAAGTGGAAAGCGCACACTCTATCTCACTACGTTTTCCCGTAGGCAACAGCATTTGTATACGTCACGACAGCGCACGTCCTTGACCACAGAAAGAATACAAAAAGGAAACAGGGAGAAAAACTGACAACCAAAGTTGAGCACACGCTACGTATTGTCGATAAATGTACAACAAACGCAATATAAATAATGTAATACATCCGCGACGCCATCACGAAGGATTGCGGGGGGTGGGGGGTAGGCGGGGCCTGATGACTCTGATTGCTAAAAAAATTAAAGCTTCAACTTTTCAGGGCATGGAGACAGTACTTCTCGCACTTTTAAAATAAACCTCACAAATGTATGGCTGCTTAACATTAAGGTTTATAACAAAATGTATATTCTACATTTGCAACAGTAACATGCAATTTCCTTTAAAACAGAGTTATGAGTGCCAGATCTGCGTCCATCAAATAGCGTAATATAAGTCAATACATTTGTCTGACTGTACCATTACACGAAGATCATAACTCGTAACAGATTCTGCAGCGCACAGACATTATTCTACCATTCCAAGGTCCTTTTCATCGTAGATACCATTAAAAAAAGTTATGTGACGATGGAAAGAATGACGTAACTAGCGTAAGGAATCCCCTATAAGAAGTACAATGAGACGCGAAACGGCTGTTTACGATTGAATCACACGATCTATTAAATGTCGGCAAAAAACTAAAATGAAAAGGAAGGAAAGGCGTGCAGTCACATTCATCGTTCAACTAAAGTGCGTCTGCCATTCTGAACACTTAAGCGTACCGTTGCTCACACGGGTATAACGATTGTATGGGGAATATTAGATAGAGAGACTCGGCACTTAACAAACCAGAATATTTTAATTAATGTATTACAGAATAGCACTTTTTCCGGACACAACAAAGGGAGAAATGCCATGAGAAATACGTATAAATTATGTAATCTGCAGCAGATTTAAATGTACATGGATAAAAAGGTAAGTGCAATTTTACCCATACGCTGCTCAAGACATACAAATGTGAAAAAGTTCCAGTTAACAAGCTTTTCCAAACCTCTAATGAAAGGTATTTCTTCATGTAACACAACCAAAAATTGCAATGACGCACCTTTACTAGAGGGAAACTGACTATAACAAATACATCAAGTGTTACTTCTCAAAGGCGCAACGAACGAAGTTTGTAGTAACACTGCTATTGCAACGTTGAGTGGGGAGGGAGGAGAGGTTTTGTCGTACATTTTTTTACAAAATGAAGTGGTCCCATCATTCGCAATTAAGTCCCAATAGATACCTAGAACTCTGTTGCCATTTATTTATTATAACTATTTGAATCAGGAACGAGTCATAGAGTATGGAATTGCGACTTTTACCTTTCGTTTAAGTACCACATCATAACAGTCGGAATAAAATTACTCTACTTCTTAACGATCTCGGTAATCTCTCGAAACGTAGCTCAGAAAAAGACTACAACTCAAAGAGATGATAAATATGTACGAGCAATAATCTCTCTAATCTTCATGTACGTCCCCGGAACCATCTTTGTTGCAGAGGAGCGTGTACATGGTATATTTCCTGTCTTCTTGAGAGGCATTTCTCCTTATTTTCAATCTTCCTAGCTCGTCTAAATAGGGGGCTCCACCGAGCTGAAAAGGAAAGAAAAGTTAGGAAAGGAAATGGACACCTCATTACCTTATATCTCCAAAAAGATACAAAGTGCTTATGTTTAAATGTCAACACAAAGTAAGGAAATTCATTATTGTTATCGTCAACTGCACTAAAATAACTACTAAGAACGCTTGTCTACATTTAAGGAGTAAACCAGGATTGGTTAGAACAAGCAGTCAGCAGGTTCAGATGATGAGCTGGTATTGACGATGGCCATACCTGAAGGTCAAGTTTTACTACAGCAATGAATACATACAAATCGATCAGTCCATTCAGCATTAACTGTAAAATGCGAGTACCAGCATCCATAACTACACATTACCTCAAATTTATTACGAGGGGTAATGCACAAACAACATGGTTGGGAGCACAATTAAACAAGAAGCAAAGGGCTGTCCGTAGGCAAGTTCTGATTTGCGCTCGGATACAGACGAAAAAGTCCAGTACACGAAATTAGCTATACCTTCCAGTATAGAAATCGCAGATTATATTAGAGTGAAAAATATTAACGGGAATCCATATGCTGCAACGAATAGAAGAGAGTAAAGTACAATTAACATCATAAGATAACTGTAATAAAAAAAAAATTTTCGAGGTAGTGTATTAAATCGAATCTTTGGAAGGCACGGGTACCTGTCCTTGAACCTTGTTGATGTATAAATCGTTCTTTTCCTGATTTTGGAAATGAACGATAAGCCTCATGAGAAACAACGAGTTGTGTGGTGACATTGAGTTCATGAAATAATTATTCCGATTCATGTTATTATTCAGATGCTCCGCAACTTCAGTGCTGACAATGCCTTCCAATTCTGGGACACAACGGGTGCTCCGTAAAAGGTCAGATGGATTCGATGAGTTTTTTTCGTGCCATACATCAAAAAGGCAGTAGCGGTCCCCGACATTTGTAGTGGGGTGGACATCAGTAGCCGAGCTACTACCAGTTCCAGATGGGTACCAAGGGAAGTTTACGCGGAGCATCCCTTGGGTGGCAAGAGCAATGTTCTCCTCAGTTGGTTCTGAAACACGACCACTGTGGGGGCTGAAAATCCCTGGTTTCCTCTTTTCAGCATGAGCCGCAACCATATTCGCGAAGTCTACTATGAGAATATTCGGTGGGTGTTTAAACGAAAGCAGCATATCGACATGGTCCCTTGCACCCTCCTGCCTAATAATCCACTTTAAACCGTAGCAGACGGAATGTGGACAAGACGCGCCAAGCCAACCGCCTGTACAAAGAAATAATGAAAAACAAAGTAAGCGGGATAACTATCAACCAACTACAGACCTTTCCTTTAACTTCAGCAGTGAAGTTGTATTTAAAACTTGTGGCGTCATTGAATGGGTGACAAAAACACAAACTTGTTGCAAGTAAAAAAGAATGTGTTATATACTAAATACAAACAAAAAAGGTTAAACGCAGAGAATACGACAGAGCTGCTCTTGAAGGTCGTTGAGAAAAATGGAATATTATCGCTGTATGAAGGAAGATTTTCTAAGCCTACTGCACATTATTAAGCATGAAAGACAGTGGAGAGGCTAATATTACCCTACGACGAAATACTTATCATACTTCAAAGGTACTAACCAGATCCTCCCCATATCTTGGAAAAGAGTTTTACAAACTCCTTCGGGTTTCCCATACTTTCCTTTAGCGCCTTGATGTTGTCCTTCTTTGATCCTGCACCGGACAGACCAAACTTTACACACAAATCTTTCACCACCTTTGCCTTATGATGGGAAATAAGTGAAAAGATATCAGCATCCGTCCGACTAGGTAATTTGATAGGCGTTGCAACCCTGCACACTAAAGTGCTTAATATACTACAGAAGAGCAATGGTCACATTAAAAAGAAGAGATATGACTTCAGTTTCAGTACTCTTAGGTTCATGCTCTTTGGCATCTTCTGGCGAGTGATTACACAAATGTAATAACTTTTGGTGCTTTAGTTAAGACTAGCTATCCTCTAAACATAGCATTGAAGACCGAAGACAGAAGAAAAACGTCTTCGAGTGCTTTGTGTAATGATTAATAGCAACACCAAACTGCTCAAGCACTTTTCTGAATTGTTGCCGATAACAATCTCTACTTCTACAGATAACAAACACGGAAAGCTTTAATATCTAAGTGTTCCAACCTGGTTGGGATTGTTTAGTATCTGACGCATCTTAATCATTATGCAGCATCATAGTCTTGAACTTTGATATCCTTTCCGGAGTTTACCTCACCAGGAAAAACGTCATCAATAGCATCTCAAGAATATTAATAAACATTAAAACGTCCTTAACTTGAGACAATCTTAACAAAATTAACTTATTACCAACGGTCCGTTTTGTCACAAACCGGGAAAATCATGCAATACTAATTTCGCAATAAGCGAACAATGTCATAAGCGACTTTTCGGTCATGTAAAACAAAACAAAGGCCTTGAAACATTAAAAAATCTGCAACAAAACAACAAGTCGAAAAGGTGAGAACTAATGCCATTCAATTCAAAGTAGTCGTAGTACCATTAAATTTATATGTTGATGTCTGGGAAGCATCAACGATTTGAAATCCGCAATCAATTGTTCTTGTGTTATTCAAAAAACAAGGCTCTTCTGTGTCATAATTTTGTAGGCTGGTAAAGGATTTATTTACACAACAAATATTTGTAACTCACACTTCCTTCCTCCAACAAGTCCGAAATTTCGTCAAATGTTGCCATGGACGATGTGCGACAGCCGAAATCATTCACGTCTTTTTCGTGATGGCACTTGCGTTGTTCCGAATTAACGAGCATTTTAGAACTCCGAGAAAAGGGACCGACATAGGGCGACCAAAAGTTATAACTTGGATGCACTTCATAGGGATTCTCAGTGGATCCTGATAAAAAAATTATCAAGTTGAAAAATTCTCTTAAGGTGAACATAAAAACATTGACAGTACAATGAACGAAATCAGCTATCTCGAAATTGATCACATTTCATATACAATCAGAAAAAGTTTAAGCAATCATGGCGCTTAAATTTTTTCACTATGACAACAGAAAACTATACATGAAAATGTCAGCGTTGCCGTCCCTTTGTAAGGACCTTACTACAAAACATTATTTACTTGCCATAACCTTCCTCATAAATACAATAATTCACTACTCTAATTAGTTACACGCAACTGCTGATGTTCAGCATGAAGTTCAGGTCATAAACAACGCTTAGGTTCCATAAAAAATTGCGCAAATCAATGTGCAAACCATCGTTGCAGCAAAGGAAATTAACCGCTCGGGACTAGACGGTATGAATACCCTAATGATGCAAATTTTACAATTCTCTTTACGGCAAACAAAAGTAGAAAGTAGAAAGAAAATATGCACACCTGAAGCAACCAAACGATAGAGTACACCTTTGTTTATACTATTCCAAAATTCCTCTGTATCAACTTCATCTGGGTTCTCCTGAAGGCTATTTGTCACAGGAAGATCTGAAACTACAAACCAACAAATCATTTACAGTCAATTACTGGGACAATAATACACAATTATTTTTCACCTACCTTAATATTAATATGAGTATCCAACAGTCCCATCCATAAGTCCTAACATATCTTAAAAATTATAAAACTTAATTTCTCCAGTCTTTTAGTGAAGAAAGGTCATGACAAGTACGATGACCTGTGAGGGGAAATTTTAGATTTTATCTATTCAGCATATTGGATGGCAAACATGGCAACCGTATAAAGAGGTATTAGGTAACAGGTACCAAAAAAGAGAAATAGATTCAAATAACTCAGAAAAATAAAGAAAAACACAAGTGCAGTTCAGCAAATTAATACCTGACAATTCAAATATTCCCTTTTTATCAACATCAGTTACCAAAAGAGGTGGATGATAGCCACATTGAACGCAAAAAAATTCATAAATATGATCTGTTAGTGACTCAAAATGAAGATAGGCATTCCTAATGATTTGTCTAGGAAGGCTGCCTGGCTTCAGCTGTAAATATCCTTCTATGGCTTGGACAGTGCGACCAATTGCTGTATGAACCTGTATATGAATCAATAGAAAAAGCAAAATATTTCAAGGTCAACATTCTCATAATCATTATGACAAGTTACAGGAAAGGGACCAACGTGAACAGGGTCCTTGGCCACAATAGAGTACGTTATGTCGTAAACTAAGCCACATCAACATTGCACAGGTAATAGGCCAAAAACTGTTTTGATCAGAGAATAGCTATTTTTTAAACATGTAGCCATAAGTTTTATTAGGCAACTACATTAAGAAAGAAAAGAATTTCATGATCGCTTTAAGAAGTAAGCAATGGCTCGTTCTTTATTAAGTCCATTATGGTTTACACTCAACACTATCAAAGTGTGCTCTAGCTGGCCAAACTGAAATGTCATTATGAGAATGAACAAAGACCAACACAGACAATGCCTGAAAACAACTTTTTATTCCCTAATTCAATAAAAGCTATATCTATACTGACTGAGTCAGTAGGAACACACTTACAGTTGCCGAAGTAACCGGATAAAAGACCATGGATGATAAGTTTTCTATAAATACCATATTTAAACTTGAGAAACAGTTCAATCTTACCTCGTTTTATCCATTGTATGGGTAACAACAGCAAGAAATTGAACGTTCTGCAGTTGGCAATTTTTAAAGGTTTTCAATATTGACAACTACGTGTGTGGCAGATGTGTTACCGGTAAAGTGTACATGAAGGGGTGGTCTTTGGGAGTAAGACAGTGTGGTTGTGTAGTCTGTGAATGTCTTCCTAGGCCTCAAATTCATATTAAAGCATTCTTTTGTCATCAAGTAATAAAAGACAAACTCATTCCTCAAGTTGCAGACAGAACTGTTTCACCCTTTGTGGGCTCATCAGTCCAGCACAGAGCATTGAGACAGAATTCTTGCTATGTAGCTAGCAAAGCTGCTACAAGCCAGTTTACAGAATTCACGTGGTACCATGCTAGAGCGCTCAGACTGCACATGTACAATGTGCATGGCAACAGCAATGGAACCGTCTCAAGCATAGAGAGCTCAACCTAAGAAAGTCTAGGGAGCTAAATACTCAAGCTGGAGACAGAACTGTTTCGCCCTTTGTGGGCTCATCAGTGCAGCACAGAGCATTGAGACAGAATTCTAATAGGTAGCAAAGTTGCTACAAGCCACAAGCCAATTTAAAGAATTCATGTGTTACCATGCCAGAATGCTGAAAACTGCATGCACAGTAAACATAGCATGGAGCAACATCAATGGCACCATCTCAAGCACAGAGTTATCAATCAAACTTATAATAGAATCCAATATAACAGATACGACAATATATATTGGAACTAACAGACATCATTCATGATTTTTATATGAAATAACACAAGGCAATAAATAGAGATACATGTTGAAAACTTAAAATAGGCTTTCAGCATTAAAGTACCATACTTGCAGCCAGCAGGGTTTGAACCCAAGACATCATAACCAGAAGACAAACACCACAAAAGCCCAATGACTCAGGTGAGAATACAACTAGAAAACCCCCTCCCAAATTGTCTCCCTTCCCAACTGATCCAGTCTTATAAGGCCTTTACTGATGTCAGCCTGAGGACAATCTAACCAATATTGAAGTTTTGCATGTACGACATCATCATTTCCCCTTCATATTCAGTTCATAGCAAAAGTAGATTATAGTATACCTTCAGTTGTTGCCTTATATAATCACAGACATCAAGGCCAATAAGCCAATAGTTGTTAAAATTATGCACTCCCTCAGTATATTCCTGGTATTGGTAGCAGCACTTGCAGATTGGGCAGCTTTTGTAGTATGTTTCAATGCCTACAGAAATTTATAATGAACACTTTAATTTTTACTATGCATATTAGTGGGCCTTAATCTGCATGAGTAAGCAGCATTTCATGGCAGTTAGGATTACTTAGTCAATAGAACACAAAGCATAGCAGAAAGTAGTGCTGGCCTACTCTCAGATACATATACAATTTTATTTCATAAATGCAATGCCTTACACTCTGCATATAGAAAAGTTAGGTAATTTACTGGAAGGAATGCATGCATTGCCTACAATTCAGAGGGTAGAAAATGGTCAAGGTCAAATTAAAATAATTAGTAAAATAAAGTTAGTTCAAGTCATAACCTCATCAATGGTTTGTAAAACTAGTTGTCAACCATAAGAAAAGACAGTTAAATATGCAAGAAAAGTTTAATGGAAAGTATAAAAACCCCAGCAAATTACACACAATTAAATATAGCTTCTTCAATCCTGCTATTTTTAATAATCATAGCAATGCTGCACCTGTTTTGGGTACAGAAATCTTAAATGAGGACATGAAGGTATGTTATATATCAAGAGGCTGAATGAGAATATAAGGCAATTTAAACACATCTTTAGATTGTCAGTCTGACCGACAGAACAAAATATTTTATACAGGCCTACCTTGAATCAGTCCTTTTGTTGTTAAAAGTTTTCCATGACCTGTGAGCATCTTCGGCTCACTCAAGTTTGGCTGTGTAGGGCAAATAGCACACCTGGTTTCCAATGGTAAATATCTGTTCAAATTAACAGAGTTAAGTGATGAGACAAAATTCATAATTTCACACATGAATGTAGAGTAGAAAATTTTAGATAAGGTTCATTGATGATGATGATAATAGCTGATGATAACCAGTTGCATATATATATATATCATAGATCTCATAAACATGAAGTGCTTGAGGTGCTGGCCTGGATCGAACCCAGGATCTCCCACACTGAAAACATATATATCATATACATATACCGGTATATATATATCAAAATGCAACTTAAACAGGGTATGTAAGCATTACTATTTCAGACAATATATATACTGGAAACGTTTTGGAAACCAATAATGTTAACACCACAATATATGAAATGAAAGTCAAAATATTCTAAATTGATCAAAGAAGAGCTTTTAATGTCTGTGTCTATTTCCAAGTAAGCACTTTAAATCTATCAGATATTCATGCCTATTGTATCTTAAATAGAAAATAATTCCAAGCAAGTTCCTAGTATCAAGGAAAGCAACATGGAGGCCAGTCACAATTCAAAAAAATAATCACTTTAGAAGTATATGACAAATTGATAACAACAGTAGCCCTATTGCATACGATACCTTCGAGGGTAGTCTCTGCAGTTAACAGTCAATGCCAAGGGAAGGTCTGGGGGCATTCTCTTATTTTTTACTATATATTCTACTATGCCCTTAGCTGCATTCTTGGATGGTGGGTACGAAAGCATCCATTCATTACTCTCCTCTTCAATCTCAATAACACTTTCTGGATCAGGGGTATCCTCACTGGTATCAACTTGACCAGGACATAGCATTTCAGACTCAAACTGACATAAATACCACACAACCATACATTTATGGATACAAAGACTTTTCAAACGACATTTACAGTACCAGAAAGAACATTGAGAATCAAATGAAACAACAACACGATGATGGAAAGACCAGTAATGCTTTTGCTTACCAGCATATACAGAAAAATGGTGAAACTTTGAAGAACAATTTACATCAACAGGAAATGGGACAACTAGTGGGTGGTTACTGTCACAAGCATTGCTCTGATGGTTTATGCACTCAGCAAAACGTGATGGGCGGATAAGATGCAGGTCATTTATGGCAACGTTCAATGATGATTCCAAGAGTGGACTGACATATAATGCAGATGTGGGTATATATGATACAGACTTCACATGAGAACATGTATACATACAAAAATTACTAAGGTTTGCTGTTTCTTTTATGTAATTACACTCCTTTACACTACATTCCATCACAGGAGGGTTTGTTGATGGACTAAAACAAACATGCACAGGAAAATCACATCCACGAAAACTTTTACGGACAATGAAGATACCAGAAGACTCATCAACACACACACCACGCAAGAAATGATTTGCACTGATACCACCTGAAACGGAGGCAGCAGTTTTCACAGAAGAACTGGGATGCTGCGTTTGTACATGTCTCTTTATTGACCTCACATGAAACAGAGCCCCACATAAATGACATGGCACTCTCTCAGGTCCATGTACATCACTTCGTTCTGATAACTCCACTGCCTCACTAATAGCTGGTGGATTAGCTACTGCTACACTGAACTTCAATCGAGCATCTGAAGTGGACTGTGTCTTTTGAAGTGGACTGCTGGAATCCTCTATTGGTAACATCACTACAGTTGAACCAGCTGGAACTGGTGGTAACGGCATGGTAAAAGACTCATCTTTATTGAGAGGTGAGGATCTGTGGCATTCTACATGATTCATCAGTTTTGCCACTGTGGGGAAACCATTGGCACAACCAAAGCAATGATAATGCCCTTTTCTTGCATGTCGTATCTTCCTTGCACTCTTAAGCACACAATTTTTCTTGCAGAAAAGTATCTTGTAATCTATAAAAGTTTAAACAACAGTAATAAAAGGAAAACATTAGTATAGAGGTCACAACAGAATTTTGAAAATGAATTTAATTCTCAGCTAATCAGCACAAGGAGTAATCTAACCCCTTTCTATCTGTTAACTCTTCATTCATAAATAAAGCATCTAGAATATCTGGTTAAAATGTCCCATCACCAGTTGCAAATCTGCATGGACCCATTCATGCTGTGCAATGACCTCTTGTGCCTCTGCAAAATGAGAACTCATTGAAAAAGTCTTAACACTCCATCAAAAAATGATTATTATTGTCATAACTACTAAAAGTAAGAATATTTGATGTTTGCAATTCTTGAGTGTTAAATGATTCCCACACTGGTTATGTTGTTATGTTAAATATAGTAGTCCAATCCCACTGTACAGTAAGGGTTTGCTTTATGATTTCAAACCCATGTTATGACTTTTAGGTCAACCAAATCAATTACTACATACATACACCCACTAAAAATATCATTGGATATATTTGCACTAACCTCCAATATTGGCAGTTCTTTTCCAGTGTACATGTCTTAAATGCCTTTTGACAAGACTTGGGAATAGAAATACTCCATCCTCTGGCTCACATAGGCTGCAGTGATACAAGTTACCCTGACAATCATTAACAGGACATGATGGTTTCCCACATTGGTTCACCTCAATGTCCTTATTAACCCCTTTTAAAATGGAAACTGGTAACTCTACAAAGACAAGAAAAAGCTTGAATTAAAAATTCAGTTAAAATACCAAAATAACATCATAAAACTGTGATTTTCAAAACAGTATATTAAAATATGTTCTAATGCTGATGAATGCCCCTTATGCAAATTCTAACACTTATTGAAACAACATGCATGTACTAGTAGAGGCAGAGCGATTAGTGTACTTATGAAATACAGCATAATGTGATAATGGTCACTAACGTTAACCGGTATGCATACCGGTACTTAAGACCTGGGCAGTGACAGGTTAGCTACTAATAATTTCACTCACCGTCCAACACACTATGCCTTTTGAAAATTGGACTAAATACGACGGCTGTTATTATCATTATGATGATTATTACTAGGATTTGAAGAGGAAAAAGTAAATGGGATGAAGCCTAAAGACCACTCTCATCCTAAATTAAGCTGTTGCCGAGGTTACGTAATTCATTGACAGTACCGGTACGCGGTAACCAGGAATCTAAGCCTGGGTCCTCGGCATTCTACAATCACTACCTCAGATATTACGTATAACCTAAGGTATTGAACTGGATAAATAAATGAACAATACAGATATTGTGTAATGCAGCAATAGTTTGAGTAAAGGTAATGCTGTGGCCAGTAGACCTACTAGTTTTGTCAAGTCCATTCGTCGCGTCTGGGCCAGCGTAAAAAGATTGCCTAACAAATAAATAAGTCTCTCTACCTTGCAATAAAGCAGCATGGTCCATGGTGAAGGCTCAACTACTACGGTAATAACAGCTACCGAGTGAAAAATCCTGGAAACTTCTTCTCGCGTGGTGCCGGCTTGAAAACAACAATGTAAGATAGCTACGGTACCGGTACCTGAACGGATATGAAGGCTTTTCAATGTTCAATTTGCCTCTCTTTCGCCCAAACTCTATTTGTTCCCTCAGCTCCTTTATTGTGCACATCAGCTCCTTCTCTGTTCACAAGAGCTCCCTTATTTTCAGATGAAGCATACCTTATTTGGAAATCGCGCGATGAACTCACTTGGGACGGTGTTACACCGTTCTGAGGTCAAACGACGGTGTTAGTGTTAGTGTTACATTTATCCGCTCCGCAGCCATCTTGATTATGAAAGTTATCTTGGTATCGTAGTCTCAAAGTTAGAAATGTTTTTCGAGCCAGTTCTTGTTGCAGTTGCAATCGAGAGGGGAGAATGTCATGTGAGGCATGGTGCTTCAACAACAGAGCCAATAGAAAAGCACCTGAGACTCTCAGAGGAGCAACTAGAGTTGCTTACTAACGAATTTCACGAGTGGCGAAACCATGAGGGTAAGGCTCGCTAAGCCACTTCCCGAGACATGGTAATCACACTGTTACTGTACCTTAACTCTGGTGGTCACTACAGACAAGTTGGTTTTACTTTGGGAAAATCGAAGCCTTCAACGACCCATCATACCCGTGAAGTGACAAAATTTTTTATGACTATTACCAGGCAACACATTTCGTTCCCGCGGCTAGAGGAATACGAGGATCTCCTTCAAGATCTCGAGAATGCAGAAGGAAACGTTAAAAAGGTTTTAATGTTTATTGACGGTGTCAATAAAAATACAGCGACCTGACCTTTCGGGAAATGCATATTTTTGTGGGAGAAACGGTAAGAGTTGCGACTCAATCAACGTTCAATAAGTAGTGGATAAGTATGGTAGAATGAGACACGTTATCAGTGGATTAAGTAGAGCCACCCATGACAAAGTAGCAGCAGAATGGTCAGGTGAACTCATGGAGTACTTGGATCAACTCCCCCGGATTATGTTGTGCTTGGTGATCCAGCATACAGAAATTTAAACGGACAGGTAATACATACGTTTACAGGGAATGGATTGAATGGAGAGCAGTTGGCTTTCAATGACCGCACAACGAGATTGCGACATATAGTTGAAAGGTCTATAGGAGCCACAGAACTTAAATGGCGGATAGACCAACTTAAAGAAAATAGATTTGCTGCAAAGTACCACTGTTTGCTGCTCAATGCAGTATAGCAATTTGTGTCTTACACAATAGATTTCCAATTTTCTGGATTAGGTATCATGTACAACAGGGACAAAAAGTTATTTTCGAATTTTATCTGCTGCGTCATGTAGTGAGGACATTATACTTTCATCAAGAGTAGGTAGAATCATTAAAATTTTCCAGTAAAAAAATTTTCAAGTTTGCAAAGTAAGATACTTGACTCAAAACCATATTTGACTTTTAATCCCAGATTGGCATGTCGCTTGGTTTACTTGCAGTGAAAAGTAAATCAGTACTTTCTACAATTTACTACAGTTACTACGCTAAAGTATTTTGATTAACATGCGCATTCCTATTGAAAGTCTAAACCTAGCGACCCCCCACTTCCCCCTCACGTTTGCGTTTGGTGCTGCTCCCAATTAAGGAATACCTACTACGTGACTGTTGTTTTTATGTTCTGAGCTCGCTACTCCCTGAATTTCTGAATTTTACAGCCTCCCATGTATCCCCCGCCCCCCTCCAACCTCTCTGCATCCACCTGACTAAACAC
>JAAAKL020001123.1:0-23953 GCA_010016065.2 Carybdea cf. marsupialis auct. non (Linnaeus, 1758)
TGTACATGTAGGAACTCGTTCGTAGAGTTCAGCAGATATCGCCCAGTTGTTGTCATCGGATACTGTGATCACTTTTTCGTATCTATTTAATATACACTGGAACGGTACTAAAAAGCTAACAGCAACTTGTATCGTGCCTTCCTGTCACACCTTGCCGCGCCGCCGCCCTTACAAGAAGAAAGAGTGGAGTCAAGATTACAGCGGCCTACCGACGATGCATTTTGTAGCTTTCCTGAAATTCCACCATTTGACATTAGAAGCATGGAGCTTTCATCATTAGTGCATCTTCAGAAGAACCTGGAGGCATTGAAGGAAGACCTTCAAGGGGAAAATCGAGCAGCCAACCTGCGGATACAATAACCTTCACTATATTGCAATAATCAAGGTACTTATAGGAGCTGAGCGCAAAGGGAATTGGCACCTCCACCTGTCTGCAGTGAAGAGCATGCTAAACCTGTTCGCAACATCTGCTCACGTGCATTACGCAAAGAGCGCCAAACTCGTTTTGTACCAGTGTTTGGTAGAGAATGGGTACCATATCATTAGACGAAGCGATCGTTACTGAGCAGGACTTTGGCCTGACCTTGTGATTGAACAGACCATGATGAGATCTATTAAGAGTCGCGGTGGGTGGACTCCTGGCCGAGGAATGACAGGAAGTGTAAGACATTTCTGGGAGCTACCTGTTCACAAGTTCATGATATCAGGCCAAGCCTGACCCAGTTGACACTTCTTTCATCTGAACAGCATGCTGAAATGGAATCGGCCAGGAAAGTCATTGACTTCAAAGATTTAGAAAACAGTACGGCAGTTGTTAGGTCTCCATTCCCCATTCGCAGGGAAAGAGAACGATCGCCAGCAACAACTGGTGCTGTGGCTAGTGCCGAAAGTAGTATAAACTGTGACCAGCCTGGGGAAATTGTTTACAAACTCTCACGTGGATTGGACGAGGTGCCATTGACTAAATCAAATATAGAGCGAGGCACTATAATTGTATCTCTGGTATCGCTCTTTAATAGTCTCCTGATCGGAATGTCCTAATGAAGCCTGCTGCACTCGTCAATCATTTGTCGGTATTTCACAGCGAGAGGACGATATCTAGGCATACTTTTGAGTATCAGGTCACAACAGTTTCAATGTTTGTATGATGGTTGTATGATGCGGTAACGGAACAAACTAACTCTCAGAAATCTTGTTCTCAAAACCTCGAAGAAAATCCTTGATGGCTGTGCATTGCTACACTGAGTGAAATGGCCGAATGCATGCACCTTCAGAGAAATGTGTGCGGCATATATAGAGTTTGTTTGCATAAGCCATCGTAACTGCTGCATTATCTTTGATGGGTACGAGAGAGGACCTTCTGCAAAAGATCATGATTATCAGAGACAGAGCACAAATAGAAGATCTGACGTCAAAATAGACCTACAAAACAAAGTACAAAGCAGTAGAGAGGACTTTCTGCCAAACAGCGAAAACAAGTTACAACGAACTGAAGTGTTGAAGACATTTATGACAGATGATCACTAAGAAGTGCATGTAGACAGAAAAATTGTGGAAAATTTTGTTGAAAAAGCAGCTAGTGTGTCGTGGGTGAACGTTTTGCGGATGGTACCAAAGTTGCTATTCTTCTTCATCACTGGGAGCCTACCATGGCCGACATAATATTCACTTTGGAGAAAGCTGAAAGATCATGGAGCATTGGAGATGCCAGGTGGAATGCAGATCATGCAGCTCAAGAACATATTATCTTCCTTCACACATGGACCGGATGAGACCCAAAGTCTTTTTCAGAAAGTACCATTAAAAACTAAAACTTCTTATATTAACTTTATTCTTAAAGGGTGTTATTGAAGACAGTGCTAAAGAAAGATCAAATGCTTTGATGTCAATCCATGAAAGAAACCAATAGAAATGACAATGGAGACAGTTGCACAATTAGACAACAATTTGAGAGTATAGGTAGAAGTAATTAAAAGACGTATCGAGCATTCAATTCCAGGAGTATTTAGTTGTGGGGGTAATATTCATGAAACCAATATCACTACTCCTTATATTGCAGTCACAAGAAGTTTCTTGAAATGGCTGCTAGAGGTGAAGTGCTACCTGAAAAGCGACCTCCGACAGAGCGAGAGCAACTCACTTCCACAGTCTGTGCATACATCTACAAATAGTGACCTGGAAGACCTTCGAAATGTCGGACGTGGATCCACTGGAATGGGGTTGGCAGTTGACGGATTTCAGATTGCAACCAGCCAAGATACAGTTGTAGCCCTAGAAGATTTTCTGTAGTTCATAAGATGCAAATGTACGAACTTACATAAAACGTAAAAAACCCACGCAATACAACATAAATAATATTTGTTACTAGTGGCGTTTAACTACCTGATGTTGTTTGTCACTTTTAAAGCAGTCCATGGTCTCATAACTTCGCTAGGTATCCGAGTTGTCAGAAGGCAAAATAAGTGATCTACGTTGACACCCTTCGGAAAATTGCGAATGTTGGAAGAACCATACCATTGAACATTGACATTTTGGCACCAAAGTATGAACACTTAAGAAGTTACAGGAATTTCTCGAGAGGGGGTGAGGCGGTGTTACACTGCAAGGCAATTTGCCTTTTCTAAAAGTTGAGTGTCAGCGAAATTTTTGCCGTCTTGTTCATTAGAATCAGTTAAAAACAGTTATTGAATTTAAATTTAAATTCCCCGCACCTCCTAAATGCAATCCTTTTTATTAATCGCCAGACCAGCTCCCAGCCATCCATCTGTGGATACTGGTGTCCAGCTCTACTTTGTTGTATTCGGGGTTGAAATAGCTGAGTGTGAAATACAAAGAAGTATTTAGTTTTATTATTACAAATAAGATATACAAGACAATAAAAGTGCAGAATTACATCAGCGAAAGAACCATTATGTAATGCTTTTACGCTATACGTTCCACATTATGTTAAAGTATCTAAATACATACTTTATGCCTCAATTTCTACAGAAGCAACTAAACACTGAAGTTAGTTTACAGCATTTCAAAGTGTTCGAGTTTTTAAGTGCACTGTTTTACAGAAATACACTTTACTTGTGGTTATAGAGGGTATCTCTTTCTTTAACTAAAAACTAAAAAACCGAACGTCAAAATCCCATGTACGGGTGGTCAGCAATATTTGCAAAAACGGACTGGGAATTCAATGCACTGACCCTGCTTTCATCATTCGCAGATATTCTCTTTTTCTCGAAATGCGTAGCTGCTATCAGTTGTCAGCTTGAGAAATTATACTCTCTTCTGTGGAGGTTGGTTTAAGAAGAGAGGTAGGGGACGTATTATTTATAATCTTCTTAAAATGGGCAAATAAAACGGAATTCTGGCTATCATACCATTATAAAGTTAAGAGGAGGCTTGTTTGCGCAGTCAATAGAGAACTACTAGAGCAATAAGAGGGTCACTGGTTTGAATCCAACCTCAGCAGTCAATCTGAAAACTCGTATAAACTCAGTAAAATGGATACCTGACATTAGCTGGAGACAGATCAAGGTGGCGAGGAAAGGAAATGACAGCCCTACCTTATTACACAGTGGCTCAGGACAGGTAATTCTTTACCCAATCACATCCCCCACTATTTGTGGAGTATGGCACTATCTTTACCTCTTCCGTGAAAAGGGGGAGGGGGAACTAATAAGAAGTGGGAATCGTTGTATAACTGTTACGCTGTTTACTAAAACAGATGTGGGTTTCAGTAGCTAATATGTTCTTGCTTGACATTTATCAAAGCTTTGTTCGGAAGAGGAACGTTTGAAATATGAAAGAGTCACTACAATTTGTGGTGACCCGACAACATTGATATGATCTGCATTGGGAGTACTCCGATTCCAGTTCCCTCATTCTTAAAGCTGAACGTCTTGGTACTCATTTTGGAAGTACATTGCCTTAACCATTTACTAACTCTGTACGAAATTTTCCGATGATGATTACCTATTCGACACGACACAAATTCCCTTTTCAGTCATAACCAAGCTTCAATTCTTGTTGACAACGGAGATACTGACCTACACTTTACATGCAGCTAGTTAAAACATATCTTAGAAAGACAATTTAGAAACCACCACCGCCGCTCCCACACCACAAAATGTATCTCCGTCCCTTCCTACACGTAGCACTGACGTATGACGGGGAGAATAACATTAAAACACAATTGTTTAAACTAGTAAAGTATAAAAGAAAAGGAAATTTATATTCGTTGAACCTCAGGCCAAATCTATGAGAGAATCATCCACATTTTCCATGTTGTAGTTATTATTAGCTCCTTGCACATGTTGAATTTGTCCTGCAGCACTCAACAACCTTGGGCCGTTTGTATCTATCCCATCCATCGATGTTGACCCTGGACCTTCATCAGCCAGTCGGGGCGTGGGAAGCTCAGCACGTACAACATATTGAGGAAGGCTAAGTTGGTCTGCTACTTGGTCTGCTACTGGTCTCTGTGCATGTGCTGATACAACTCCTGGGTAGTTTTCTGTTGCCAGACCTCTCGGATTTACAGCCAGTCTTGCATCCCCTACTTGTGGCTGGAAGTCATTGTATATCCTGGTATAACGTGGAGGTCCGTTCTCCCGGGTATCACCTCTGTGAATCTACAAAGAACAGTGTGAATATAAATTAGCTTTGATGCGATTATATAGACATTACGAATGTACAAAATTGGATGGATTGAAAAGGTGATCATATAGCAACATTAGAGTCTCATACAGTATCCCTAAGAGTAAATACCCCTAACCACCGAGCTTCCAGCAGGTTAGTCTTCCTTACTTATTCGTACAGAAAGCTTCAACTTTGGGTGTGAAATTAATGCAAGAGGGACGTCAAAAACCCTCAGAACTTCTCGTTTCTGAACCTACCTCAAGACTTGCAAGTTAATATTATAAATGTGTCGTGACAGAAGACAATACCAGGGCAATTGTGCACCGTGACGCAGTATGAAATTCAATTTATTTCTTGCGAATGTTAATAAAATATTTTTTTATCAAATTTATTGATAGAAATTATATCAACTCTGAACTGTACAGTGTGGTATTACAGGGCAACCTGTTTTGGAGTGTAAAAAATATATACGGCCGAGAAAGGATGACATTTCATTTTCAACAAGATAATGCAAAGCCAAATGTGTCAAGATTTACCAGAATTTACACGAGTCTTCGTGGCATACGTGCGTTTTAATGGCCAGCTAAGAGCCTTGACCTTCATATTATTTAAAACGTGCAGTTAAAAATAATCGAGATCCTCCAGGAAATAAAGAATCATTAATTACCTCTGTATTGAAACTTTTGGAACAGTATCGATTCCAAATTCATTGACAAGCTTGATATGATCATGCTTTCTCGCCTGGCAACCGTGCAGAAGACTCGAGACTATTGCACAAATATCGGTGTGCTCGATATGAAGATAAAAGTAAATTTATCGTTTATTACCCTACCTATTTGCAAGAAATTTGGCTTTCCATTTGTGTACTTCTCATTCCTATAGTGCTCAGTTAATCCATAACCCCAACGACATTAAAACGGTCCAAACCATGAATTTCACTATCCCCCAAATAATAGCCGATTTCGCCCTCAGAGCTTGCTTAAACTAAACAAAATTCAGCCTTATGCTTCAATGATAAATGTCAAAACTTCCTGTGAAATGTTATCCTGACTTCTTGACGTAAACGAGAGGTATAGCTTCATTTATAAATTGCTATTCAAGTTACCTGTCTGTGGCGATGAAGTTAGCATACTTATTTCTTCTGCAAAATAGATACGATGATCATAGAGCTACTTCATTCATATTCCGCAAATTCAGTTTTCATCTAGGGATACACTTCTAAGAAGATCAGTAAATTTGTTGACTCCTTTTGCAAAGAAGCCCTATCTGCTCTATGATCTACTGCTATCAGTTCCAAAGCATGGTTTACAAGATCGTTTCCTAATGCTTCTTAGTTTTATATAATTTTGACTTTTCAAGGTCTGTTTCAAAACAGACAGTGAGCACAACGACGGTGATTTTTTTTAGCTACAATATTAAAGAAAGTGATTTTATGTTGAGAGCCCTTCATAGAAACAATAGCCATATCTGCTCTCAAGGTCTTGAATAAAGAGCATAGGTTATTATAACCAGGTAGGTCGACAAAAAATTGCAAACGAGTTCCAAGTTACAGTAGAGAAATGTACAGAGAGATGGCGACAGATATCTGCCGTCTTCAGCCGTGGTACTACAATTCGAAAACAGTTGCTGGCATGCAATTTTCGATGCGTACAGGAAACAGAGATTTAATGATATACAGTTCAAAACTTTTAAGTTTGCGTTTATAGAAAGAAGAAAAAAAGCATATCTAGATAATGAATAAATGCTGCCGTTAGAGTTGAACTTTTGCTGCTTTTTAACTGACTGCAGCTACGGTCCAAAATCTCTCTTGTAATGGATGTACAGGCGCTTGGGCTATACCTTGAAAAACTCAAAATCTAATGTTATTGGGCTTGGCTTTCGTGCCAGTCATTCAGTCAACCATGCCTTCATCAGCTTGATACAGCGGGTAAAAGTTTATTCTGATAACAAGAAATTTGGCTATGGAATCTTTCTTGGCCTACCAAAAGCTTCAGAGATTGTTTATCATCAGATCTTTCATGATAAACTTGAATATTGTGGTGTGTATAGAACTGTTCTAGCATGGTGTAGTTCCAACCTTAGTAACTGAAGTTTACATGTGTCAGTTGATGGTTGCAGTAGCGGTTTCGGAGGGTGCGAGGCCCTGGACCGAATAAGGTTTGCGGGGGCATATGACGTCATACATCACAAGGCAGTTTGGGTTCGATTGTGCTGCATACGGTCTGGAGGCACTGTATTCCCTCCAATGTGTTACTTTCCCAGTTTTAACTTATTTCCTCGAGGTCAACATGGGAAGTTATTAACATTTTTTTAGCAATGAAGCATGGGGGCCCTTTCCAGGGCCGGGTCTCGGGCCATGGCCTTGTTGGACTCCCCTTAAAACCGCCAATGGATGGTTGCCACTCTAGACATTCCCAAATGACTTGTCCCTCACATAGCCCATTCAGACCCACTTCTGTTCTTTATTTGCATCAATAATTTCCCTAGCTCACCATGTGTGAAGAGACCTTCAATATTACTCCCACATAATGAATAAGCAGAAATAAGAAGACATAAAGACCATACGTCTGACATGTAGCAACACTCAAGATAAAAGAAAGGATATGAAAGTTACAGAACTAACTTTACACGAGCATGATGAAAGCTAACTTTTGATTGGCTAAATTAAACAATAATAACTGTCTTCTTAATTTCATGTAAGTGTGGAATAAAATGTGTAAAGTTAAGATTGCCCAAGAAAACCTTCCATGATCACTTTCTTGACAGTAAGATACAACCATTACGCAATTAAACAGTCTTTATGCTCGTTGTAATGGTTACTTTGATACTTTGAGATGGACAGTTTATGGATACCATATCGAATTCAATTGACTCTCAAGATAAGAAAACATAGTATCTTATATACTCCTATCAGAAATTACAGGATTTGCTTCCTTTTTGACTGCGACGGAATGATGAATCATGACGGAATGACGAATCACGACGGAATGACGAATCATGACGGAATGACGAATCATGAACGAATGACAAATCATGCACGAATGACAAATCATGAAGGAATGACGAATCATGATGGAATGACGAATCATGATGGAATGACGAATCATGATGGAATGACGAATCATGATGGAATGACGAATCATGACGGATGACGTGGCGGAGAGCTCCCAGCCTGACCTAGCAACTGCACATTTTATCTACTCTGTGAATGTATTGGACGATCATTTTACTTCTCAAAGCTGTTTATGATCTGATCGCCGAAGGGGAAATTTACCTACGTAGACGTTGATGTTGTAATGTAAAATTCATGATCTAATAAAAAAATTGATGGTTTGACTCCCTACGAAAGACTCCCTTTAAATCGTAACATTTTATGAACTGACGAAGTTGGTACACAGTAAGTTGTGTAACTTGACAATCAAAATAATTATAGGACAATTGTGCTCAATAAGGCAGTGGAAAAGTGATGGCTTGATTAGAAACATACCACCTAATGCCAGCCATTACCTGTGCGTTGATCATCAACAGTATAAACGTTTCATTATGTTCATTACTCATCATACCGTAGCACACATCAACATGAAATCTTCGAATGTATATGAGATACATGCTGTAGCCAGCAGAATTCCTGTTATACGGGTTGAATGATGTACATTAAAGTTTGACTGGCGGTAGAACCTTGCCTAAACAGGGAGGGGAATGGCCCAAAGCCCCTTTTACGTTACTACTAAGATGTTAGAGAGCCAGGTTTTTGACGAAAAGTTGCAACCTTGATCGCAGGACGTGATAATTGCCAGCACTTGGCCCCTATTTTGCAGCAACACATTTATCTTGGAGGGGAAACCCAGATACCCAGCAGATTCCTACTCCGGGCCCTTTATTTTCGCGTGCTCCTTCTCCTTATGAAAAAACAGCGCACACCACTGGAAGTAAATGTTGATAACAGACCCTCCGCATCTGTACAGCACTTGAGGTAGATTTACCGGTGCACTCGAAAACTATTACGCAGCGACAGCACTTACATCAATCGCTTCTAAAATACCGGGAAAACATAGAGGGGTACAGGCTTACACTCTATAAACCTTTCCTTTAACGGTCATAGTAAGTGTTTAGGAAGTAAAATGTTTTGTCACAAGTATGTAAGACTGACATTTTCATATACTTGCTATAACTATGTAAGCACTCCTCTAGCGATTTTCCCTAAGTACTTTTTAAAATTGAAATTTGACTTATCACTCCGTAACGACCTTATGGTTTTACAAATCATGGCGCTAGTGCTAAGACACTTTCTGATTTAGGTATAAGTAAATGATATTGTACGTACTCGTCATAAAAGTACGCTCCGAATTCGCTCACTAGCAGACCAGAATAATCACTTTCAAGATGCAGAGTCCAAAATATGGCAATCGTGCATTTCCGTCCTTTACGCTCAGGTTCTATGCCTTGGCAGGTTTTGTATTAGATGGTGAGTAAAATGTATCCCAAATTGAATGTATTTTACTCCACTATGGCATGAAGGGTTTAAAGTCTGGCATCTTGGTAGGAATTGAAGAAAAGGAAACACAAAGCTTTTCCTTGACAGTTTTTGATAAAATTGCTAAACATTCAAGCAGATTCTATAAAAAAATCAGCTGCTATACTTAGTACTTTTCAGAAAACAGTTGCAATGTAAAAATAGAGCTGTGTACTCGTAGGTTTCACTCCGTGATAGCAGTCAATCAATAACAGTCCATAAGTTTGAACTTCAAAGTTTAGGATTAAACCATGGTGTTCAAACTGTATGAAATCAAACGAGAGAAAGAGCTGTCAGCTGCTTATTTTCCACATGAAAACCACATAATTATAATTTTAAGATTCTTACCTTTACACGTGGTGTGCAGGTTACCATAAATGCAATATAGACAGCTGCAATGGAAAGCACGACTGCGACGATAGACAATGCGAAATATACATTGATTGTATTATGGAGGGGCTTTATTTGGTCACAAAATGCCACTGCAAGGGGAAAAAGAAGTACGATAAACATGAATTTCATATCGTGAAAATACGCTGGTTAAAAACTTTAAAGTGGGATATGATTATCGACATGAACTAATCTAGAAAGGACTATAAAACTAATACTCTTTGCTTATCAAGAGCACCTGGATGCTAAGAGACCGGCCCGTAGCCAAGGGGAAAAATTTACATGACTTGGTACATATAACTTTGTATTTCAATTTGTACATCCCCCCCCTTCAAAAACGTCTTGCCCCATCCCCAAATGTCAATCCTTAAAGGAAATACACTCATGTCCTACATAAGAAGTAGAATGTTCAAAGGAATGTTCAAACATTTTACGAACATTTTGTTGCTCAAACGTAGTTTTTAGTTCTCGTAATATGAAGCACAAATTCCATTCATGTGTACAATAACAGCTAAACAGTCTACGGCCTTTTCTTGCTATCTTATCTACCTAGTTACGCCATAATCATCTACACAAGCTAGATTGAACAATCAATTGAGACCAATGGATCAATCAGATTTCGCCCAAAAAGACAGTTGTCCATGATTCACTGTTATTTTCTGTGATAAAATGTATCACCCTTCTAAGCATGTATTATTTCAAAATGCGTTACAAAATTTCCACTTTTGCGCCAGTCATTGCAGTAAATCCTAGAAGCTGATAGTTATATTGTACGAGAATGTCTTGTGCATTTTATGATAACGACCTTGTGAAGCAATGGTAGACAGCCTGTCACATCCGTGTATTTAGTTTAGCCTGATAACCAAAATCATTACCAACAGCTTTAATTAAAGTCGCCAAGAAATATGTTTCGAAATATATGATACACAGGAAGAATTATATATATACAAAGTGAATGAATTAGGATTAGGAAACTAAATAATTAAATTTTACTGGAAAATTCCATTCCTGCGCTTATGGCTTCCATGTTGCCGCGGTTTCGTAACCCTGCGTAGGAATGGCGATTATGGCTGAGTCACCAAAATATGATCCACAACAGGAGATTTCAGTACGTTCACAGCGCTGTTCTTATAGCTTAACGGAATCATAGTTGTTCTGTTATCAGCTCCCTATGTGCACTTTATAAAAGTGTGTTTAGTATTACGTATCAGTTGGAATGAGAGTTGGTGGTGTAACATAGATAAGGACGCATCAAGAAATCGTAAACAGTTTTCCTTTTGTGGTTCTTTAGTACTCCACTTGAGTTATTCGAATTCAGATCATGAGTATCAGCGCCCTATAACATAGTACCCTAGTAAAAAGTGTGTTGGGCCGGAGTGAATAGCGCATGAGTACATTCCCATCGGGAAAAAAACCAGGTCGATTGCCTTTTCTCTAGTAATGGGAAAAGACGCATAAACCATGTCACATTTTGGCAAAAATTTAAGGCTTACCTTGTAGTTTTACCGTTTTGTTCACGTATGTTCCTGGTACTAATGAGCAAACACAGCAAGAATCTCCATTGTGGCACTTGTTGTTATTCATCGCTGCGAAAACCACGAGCATTTCCTTCCAAAGGTACCCAGAGAATATGCATGCAAGAACACCTCCTGCTATTGCAACGGAGATGCTGAGCAGGAATACTATCCCCTAAAGACAAGAGTCAAAAATATATTAAATACAAACCTGCGAAATACTCGGAGAGGTTAAGATTCGTTTACAAGAACTTCCTATGGCATTTTATACGTTCAGTCTCACGACCGTCTTTACGTAAACACATCGTACTTACAAGTGCGCATCAGGGTACTTAGTGAAGGATACAGAGAGTATGAACCTAAGGAGGTTTAATTTAATTAAGCGCTACCAAGAATCTTGTATAAACTAACTTATGAAATGTTTTGTAGTTGCTGCATGTGTGCACTAATCATACACTGATAGGAGCAAAAAGGTTTTTTCAATTTTACAGATGCTTTCTGATCATCGATTCACTTTTTACGAGACTAAGAAAAAAGGTGATGGGCTTGCATTAGAAAATTCGCTAACGTGGTGATGCCATCAATGGCGACACTCTTCTGTAGAAAAGTAAAAGTCAATTTAGTTACTGCAACAAATTCAATGTTTTGGATATACATTTCCGTTACTGTCTGCATAAACTAAGAGATTCTGATGATTCAAACCTCAGCTCGACGGAAACCTCCTAGGCTGTCATTAACTATCCGTTTTGCATACTAGGGACGTGTACATCGAAATTCCGCTTTTCTCCGAGCTTCCAATCTCTGTTCTTTCTTCGTCCTTACCATATCTGCACATGAAGCACCAAAAAGTGTCCTTGCAGTTATTAAGTCGTAGAATACACTTTTAAGTGTTTTCCTTGTTACCCGTTTCAAGAATTTATTTGTTTGGCTGAAATTCCACAAAGTTATAACCTTGGTATACAGTAATTAAGGATTTCCTTTGAAAGTGCTTCAGAAACCAGCAATAACAAACAATGTCATCGAGGCAACTCATAATATTCCCCTCCAAAAAAAGCAGTGGGAAAGGACTCGCAGTTACAGAATTATTTATTGTATCTCAATTGAAAACACTTAGTATCCAATAAAAATACAAAAACCTTGATTATAACACAGTACATGTTCAGTTTAGCGCAACTTTCAACACAAATAAGCCCTCTTTCTAACATAAACGTACTTTGCCCATCGTCAATAAATGTCACACCTTACCTTATCCTAGACATAATCCTCGACTTTAGGTTGTTAAAGTAACAATGAAGTAAATTATGAACATGTTTCTTCACATGTAATCACAACTTCAACTAGAAGAAACAAACTAGCAGTTTTCTCAAGTCAGCATCGTCTTTGAAAGCCAACTGAAAATAAGGGAACTGTATATATTCGCCATAGCTGTTGCTCCAAAATTTTTGCCGTCTCTCACCAACATACCTGACCCTTACAAGAAAAACCAAGTCGACGATGCAAATTTTAGATCACCAGCCCTATATTTCCTTAGAGTCTTACAAGCATGTGTCGCATTTTCTTTTTCCAATGTGAACGTTATGAACTTCATCGAGAGATTCCTTCTTATATTGAGTTTTTCTCTTACCGTTTATAAGATATACCTTGTGTTTCCATTTTTCTTTTACTCCCCTCCCTAACTCCCTAAATTTTAACATTAACTTACCCTCAAAATATAAATTGCTTACATCAGCATCCCTTGATATATATTTGTAGGATAAATTACTTGACGGCAGGTACACAGTAGAAATACACCTAACGTGTCTTGACACAGCTGAAGGATCGATAAGCAAGAACAAGCGCCCCTTGAGACATGTCTTCAGCCTAGCACCCCTGAAAGGATTAGACTGTTTAATCTAATTTTTCTACCTTCCTTCAAATACCGTGTCCTTCCAGTACAGTGGCTATCATGGTCTCCCATACTACTTCGTCATTTACAATCCCTTATCATTTTGAATCTCTTTTGTTGGCCTAGAAATCACAACTCAAGCTGGTACTGGGCTTCTCCTTTTGTCTTCATTTGCTCCTTTTCCCTTACATTATTGCTGTTATCAATAGATATTCCAAAATTTTGTGTCTTACTACATAAATCGGCTATTGTAACTGTCTTTTCCTTTTGACTCTCATCAATCTCTTTTTCTACCCCTACTTTCGAAAGCAGTCTGTGGTGCTTACTCTGTCAGTCCAAGGCATGTTAAACAATCTTCTTCATACTCATTCAACAGTTTCAGTAACGTACATTAGTACATACAGTACGTTATGGTTAAACCTACATTCATAGTCTTACAGTTATTGACTACTAGGTAAACCAACATTACGACATTACCGATAATGATTGTTTTTATGATAATCAAATCGTACAAGATACAGTATCAAATCATAGATGATATTGTTAGGAGACTTCACTGCATATTGGCACGTCACATGCCCTTAAAATGATTGGATAAGTTTTGTTTCGGGTTTACTGTTGAATTCATTTCCGCCTTAAATATATAATACCATATATAAACGATTTACAACCTGCATCCAGAGTTTTACGTAAGCACTCTCTGCAGAGAGAACCGCCGTCCACACAAACTCAATTTTACCTGCCTTAGTTGTTTGTTTATAATTCAGAACTGTGCAATAGAAAACTTACCCTTGGAACTTTATCCTCGCGTGAATCTGATCGGACCCTTTTTAGCATAAATATATCATGCTTTCTGTCTTTAGGACCGACGTGGATCATTTTAAGTCATTTGGGGACAGATTCTCGCCTTTGTTTGGAAACACTTTTAATAAGTTTAGGGCCATATCCAGAAATTTTGAAGAGGGATCTGAGTCCAAATAAAAGGGGATGATGTGCTTTGTGTGCCTGTAAAAATTTCACCGAAATCAATGAATTTCATAAACTAGTGCTTTCATTACAACATTCTTCAATTCATGTAATTTTCACTCACATCCAATTTTTGAGCAAACGGCCCTGCTTAAAAAATTGATTGCACAAAGATAATAGCTATTTGTAGGTATTCGTAACCAGTTCCTCGTTCTTCAGCTACGAATAAGACGTGCTGAAAAGCTTATGCTCAAGAGCTTATGAAAAATACTCTTGACTAGACCTATAGAATAAGAACATCCTCTTGAACAAGACGATCAAATTTTGAACAGCACAAGGCTCAGTAGCACAATGGGCATAATAAGACATTAAAGTCTGATAAAACGTAAATATCCTTTGCTTTTTGTCTCAGTTTAGTAAAAAAGACTGGCTAGTAAAATCAATTAGATACATCCATTCTACGATTCCCAATCTATAAATTACCAAAGACTACAGAATTTATGTACACGTGGAATTGTGTCAAAATTGCACGACGTCAAAGGTATTCCCTGTTCAATTACATTAACAATTCAGTTTGAAATGCAATGCAATTACGACTCTCGATCCGAATGTTTTACCTCCCTTAAAATTCAGCTACCTCCTAAGGGACGAACCATAAAGAGGCAAAGTGGACACCGGAGCACACGGTAATGTTTTACCACTTTGTATATTCCAAAACATTTTTACCACCAGTATTAATGAAGAAGGTTTTCCACTTAATCTTACACTTTCTACTTCGACGTTTATTGCATAACAAAACAGCAATATTCAACAGTATAGCACCATCAGTATTTATGCTCCTGTAAAGACAGTTCACTCCCACTACATTTTATGTCACTGAAACGACATGCCCCGTTTACTACTGGGTTAACTAAGTATACTTAATTGAACATAGTTGTTATGAACTGTTCACCCGATACAACTACATTGCCTCAGCAACTACCTTAATAAAATCCAGTCCAACTAATGGCTGCGAAATATCCACAGCAGGTCACTGGGTCAAAAAAATTTCCTGGTCAATATCATATAACTCGCAATGCCGACAGACAGCCAGTAGTTCACGCACCAAGCAAGACCCCAATACACCTACAGTCAAAAATAAAGGACAGCTGCAACGCCTGATAGACATGAGAGTAATCAGGAAGATAGAGGAGCCCACCACTTAGGTCTCCAGCATAGCCTATGTACTCAAGACAGATGGCTCACTACGAATTTACCTGGATCCAAGAGATTTCAACAAGCACATAAAACAGAGCCAGCATCCAACTCCAAATATCGAAGAAAAAAGCCATATGTTTTCAGACGCCACTATCTTCAGTAAATTAGATGCTAAGTCAGGATAAAGGTTCATAGAATAAGACAAGGTTAGCCAACTATGAACTACTGTCAACAGTCCCTTCAGACGACACTGCTTTTGTTGTTTCCTTTTGGCTTAAACACCAGTCAGGACATCTTTCAGCGTGCCATGGATGATATCCTTGTAAGTCTTGACGGTACCATCTCCATTGATGATGATATCATCCTGATGAGGCAAACGAAAGCTGAGAATGATGCCAACCTTCATAAGCTGATCGAATAAGATGCAGAAAAGGGTCTTGTGTTCAACCCTAACAAAAGCTTCTTAACAACATGCAAGTTGCATTCTTTTGCAATGTATGCTGTGCTGAATATGTCCAACCAGACCCCATGAAGGTCCAAGCCATATATGACTCAGCCAAACCAACGTCTGTCAAAGACTGCTTGAAATGGTTACATACCTAACACCTCATATTCCTCGCTTCAGTGAACTTACTTCACCATTACGCCAACTTTTGAATAAAGACACAGAATTGGCATGCTAAGTTAAAATTGATGCAAGCCAGCATTCACTATGTGCAGATATGATTCAAAACAACAAACCAATTGCTTTTGCCTCAAAATGCCCATACAGAGAAACATTATGAAAATAGCGTCGAAGAACTTCTTGCATGTGTTTTTGGAGTCAAGATGTTTCATACATATCTTTATGGCAAACATTCTGACCTAATTTCCGATCATCAACCACTGAAAACGATAACAAAGAAGAATGTAACTGCAGCTCCCGCTAGTCTTCAAGGAATGTCCTCACGCCTACAACAATACAATTTTAGAATTACTGATCACAAAGGAAAAGATATGGTCTTCGCAGACAGTTTGTCTTGTCTACCAAAGCATACAAGAGACGATGCAATTGACCTTAAAGTCAACATTTGTTTTGTTCAGTTTAGCACTGCAAAACTCAACCAACTAGGAGAGGAAACTCCCAAATCAATGAAATTTATTCTTCAGGGATATCCGGAACATTGAAGAGAATGCCCCCGAATTATTCAAAAATCTGTGTCTTTTCGAGATCAACTTGCCACTTAAAATGGAATTGGAAAATGGAGAACAAATAATCATTCCATCCAGTCTACAACCAGAACATCTGAACAAAGTACACAATGGGCATCATGGCATTACAAGATGCAAACAACATGGCAAAACATGCATATATTGGCCTACTATTACCAAGCAAATAGAGGACTTGGTCAGCAGTTGCTTCCAATGTCAGACTCACCTGGCAAGCCTACCTAAGGAGTCTTTGCAACAGATTATACCAGACCTGCCAAATATCCTTGGCACACTCTAAACACAGACATCTTTTATGTCAATAATGAAGAATATCTTACCATTGCAAAATTTATTCGATACGATAGGATAGGATTAGATAGGTTGTGGCATCTAACAGACCATATTTCTGGATCCTATCTAGTAGCTGTTTTGCAGATGATCCATATAGGACAATGGACAATGGACCTAAAATCCCTTGTTAGCTGTAACTGCAACTACAAGTGGAGTAGCGACCCTTGATAGTAACAGCAATCGAAACTGAGATGAAAAACGTCACATCCAAAGGGACGACTCTAGTTCAAATTTTCTGACGTACGCTGCGTGCTCTGGGAACAAACAAGGGAATGATGAATGTGTTCCTCCAAATCCGATAAGGAGGGGAATTCATGATAGAAACAGCAATGCTAAAGTCAGACTGCGAAGCAGCAAGTAGCTGCAGTATAATTATGTGCCAGCATTCAATGCAAGAACATTAAGAATAGAAGTAAGAGAAACGAACAAGAAAACTGTTTCAAAAAAACAATCTATTTCAATTCTAGGCATTGCAGATCACAAAATCGTACACATGAAAGATGATAGTGATGTAGTGTATAATACTTTTGATGGTGGTATACTGATTACAACATCAGCATAGTAAAATTCCCGAAATGCTGCATTAGAAGGAGTGGGTCTCATGGTCAACAGGATAGCAGCAGACCTGCTTGCAAACTGATTAAACGGAATTCTAGAATAATAATAGCAACCTTTAGTGGAAATCCATCACTCAGTACCATAGTTCATTACTCACCTATAGAGGGGGATAAGGCAGCGAGAGAACATTATGAACAACTTGCGGCTGCTGTAAAAGAAGTTCCAAAGCACAATTTCCTTGTAGTAATGGAAGAATTCAATGCGCACCTTGACAAAAACATCGCTAGATATTCATACCATCAATCATCAAACACCAATAATAAATAAGCCGAATAATTTCATTTAGGAAGCAAATCTGTTTCTAGTAAGCGCTAGCTTTAAAGAGAAACCCACCAAACTCTGGACTTACATATCAAATATGAGTGGCAGTAAAACTGAGGTGGATTATATCATGCTGAAATGGATAAATTCTGTACACGACTGCCTATCAAACTATCTGTGGTCAGCGCGGAAGGGAAAAGAGCTGAAAGATTTATTATATACGATCACAATAAGGAACAAGTATGAAAGCCTCTATACAGATGATGAGACCATGACCGAAACGTATGCAAACCTGATCAAGGGAAATGATGAAGCTGCAAAGGAAGTACTTCCAGGAAGGGAAGGATAAAAAAATGAAAGGATCGGATAATCCCACGATTGTTAAGACAAGAAAAGAAACTCTTACTGCTACTTATATATACTTTCAGTATCTAACCCAACCCACCCAACCCCCCACACTAGAAGGAAATGCAAATGTGTAAAAACAAGCTGCAGGAAGCATATGATACAATTACGGAAGAAGAGCTAGAAAAGAAGATTAGAGAAGTTGAGGCAGCAGATGAGGAGTCAAAACATAAGAGACGTTGTAATATGATAAATGGGGTAACTGCAAGGAAGACAGTCAAACAAGGTATCATAAGGACAATGGATAAAACGGACAGAATTAAAAAATGGTATACATACTTCAAGCAGCTTCTAGGGACAGAATCAACATTGAAGAAAGCCCGGAATTAGAATTAACTTCAGTAATAGAGGGAATAGGAATCTCGGATGAACTATTCACATTAGAAGAATATGAAGCTGTCAAGACACAGACTTTGAAGATGATATTGCAATCATTGCCGAGGAAATTGAGAAAGCACAGGAAATTCTTACCAGCATAGAAATCAAGGCAGCAAAAGTAGAATTGAATCTTAATGTAAAGAAGACCGAGAGAATGCATTTTAATGTACTGAATGACTCAACAATCAAAGCGAGAAATGAAACAGTGTTAAAATTAGAAGATAATTTTAAGTACCTTGGAGGTTACCTGAAAAGCTCGGAAACTGATTTTGAAGTATGAAAGGCACTAGCATTGTCAGCATGCTATGGGATGAAAAGGATATGGAACACTAATATGAGAAGAAATTTCAAAGAACATCTGTTTGTTGCTACAGTAGAGTCTATTCTGCTATACAGAAGTGAAACTTGGACAATCAACAAGGTAATGGAAAAGAGGGTAAACAGATGTTATACAAGGATGTCGCGAATGGTTTTTAATATATCATGGAAATATAAATGGATGAAATGAAAGACTCTGTGGGAGCCTCCCACCAGTGTCTTCTAAGGTGAGGTATAGGAGAATGAAAATAGCAAGTCATTGTGTGAGACACTCTCAAGAACAGACATCAAAACTTGTATTATGGCAGCCAGCAATCGGTCGCATGAAACCAGAAAGGAGAGCAGTTAGTTATATCGACACACTACTGAACGATACTGGCCTCATTAGTGTTGACGAACTTAGAAAGGCTATGATGGGCAGAGAGAGTTGGGAAAGACGTGCGGAATGAGAGCGAGTGAAAGCTCGGCGGAAGTAAGTAGTAATAGGTGACATTAAACTTAATTACTGCCGTGCATAGCTCCGACGTGAAGCGCCTCTAAATGACTTTGAAGTTACACCTATTACGCATGCGTTGTCACCCCCTTGTTGAATATTATTTTCTCCAATAATTGCAAAAGGCAGGAACATCCCTATGGGCACTTTTCAACAACTGTGCTTGATTACAATGTCATGTTGATGTATAACAAACTGCAGATACATCTAGTTTTACCTACCTACATAAAGAGAAAGAAGGCTTCCATGAAATGGTGTCGCCCTGGCTGAATAGAGTACCACATTTTTTTATGAATGGCAATCGCCAAAATTTCGGGCCGAAAAAGCCCCCCAAAATTCTCAGAATCTTCTTAATTTTATTAAGCTTACAAACATTTATTACTGAATTCCTTAAGCTAAAAACCCAGCTGATCATCCACCTATTCATGCACACAGATGAGACCACTGGCCAGCCGATCCCCCCCTTAATATCCCTCTTCGTAAGGGCTGCAACGTCTACTTATCAACAAAGAATGTGTTTACTAAGTATAGCACGTCACCATTGTTAATCTTGATGATCAGTTGGAAGATCCGAATCATCGGAAACCTGTCCAACTCCTAAAATGTTCTTTCTTTCTCTAACCAATTCACATCCACAAACGTAAGATCACAAGCTGCTTTGTCGCCGCTTGAGCTGGATTCGTATACCCTTATCAGCTCTAGTGATAAGTTCTCCGCAAACGTTAAGTTCTTCCTCGGTGTCGAGAGAGTGAATCTCGTAATGATGAAGGAATGTAGACAAGATAAATTTCTCTTCCATCAAGGCAAATCTCTGACCTTAAAAACGGAAAGGTAAGATAAAAATGGTGAATTTCTTAGTAGGGCTTTTAAATGCAGTATTCTAAAGAATGTCATTTAAGAAGAGAAAACACACTTGAATTTCATTTTAAAGCATATCTTAAAATTTATGATAAATTAATAATAAATAAAAAATAAAAAATGTTAAAGGACATGTTGTCTTTAGGCCATGTTCGGGTACAACGTGCCCTTGCGCATCAAAATCGGTGTACAACACGTTGTTTAGCCATGCTTTGAAGGCGAATGGCTCTTGCACAAGAACGAACTTTCACGCCCTAGACGCCAGGTTACAAGGTCAAGATTTGGATATCAGTGCCACTTCCTCCTTTTTATATCATTGTTCCTAATCAGAACGTATCACAAGGTTTAAAGATGAATGATTAATTCCGAGGCAACTCATGACAAATCTGTCCTTTGTATATGCCTCTGAATTGGTACTATTCGTGTCTTCTTTCTACTAGAATGCGGCAAGACCAAAAAGTCAAACAGGAAGATGCTTGCGCTACCGCAAGTTGAACAATAGTTTTGTTCTGAGATCGAGGCTATGATAATAGATGACATGAATCAATCTGCCTATAAGAACAAAAGAGCACAGGCAAGGGCACTAAAACCACGTTGAAAAGGAGGATGGTACGTTGAATGTAGAGGGGGGCCAAGAAGGGAGAGAGTCTTGGCATTTTCTTTCCTGATGTGCGATAGTTCAGGTTTAATATTGACATGGCATAGAAGAGCTAAGCATGGTAAATTGGTCATACGTTTGAAAGCGAGGCACATATAGACCAGAATAAACTGGGTCCTGCCAATCTGACGCAGAGTATTCCCAAGGATGACGTCACAGTGATTATGTATATCACCAATGCGTTTTATATTCCACACAACTCTTCTCAATTGAGCAAAATCACTATTTAAAATATTCATGGTTCTATATTTATAGACAGTTTCTTTCACCACCATACGCTTTCTAGCCCGTACTCTTTCACATGTTATTAAAACCCAATACGAAACAACCCCTTTGTGGCCTGCAAATGACCAGGGGCACTCTCATGCCCATGAGGGATGGTTTCTATTTTCTCAAAAACACCTTATTTTAATAGGTTTTGGACAGAAAAATGAGCACAATGGCAGTCCTTCCATAGTCAAATCATACAGCACGAAGAGACTGGTCTCCAAAATTGCGTTGAGTTGAACATCGATATCCACAGGTGGAGTACAAGGAACTGATGTGAAGACTAGACAAATACACTAGGTTATCAGCAAACTTCACCTAGCCAAACTGGCAGAGTGGGCGCCGTGACTGAGTAGATTACGTCTTCGAATACCGGTAATGACATAGTTTTCTTTTCTCCACTATCTTTCAAACTTATCGTTTCAAATCCTCCCTTCTTAAAAAGCACTTAAGAGATACCTCGCAGATTGTAAACATCGCAAGATTTGCAAGAACTCTAAGCTTTGGCAAGTAGAATATGGCTTGGCCAGCGAATGTCCTTTGTGAGAGTAGAACCTAAATCAATTGGCCTCCTCTGTTATCCCTGCCTAAACCGTACCCATGAGTACGCAGTCAACAATTCTATCCATTTGTCAGATTTTAACGCGCAATGACCTCTCCTCTAGGTTCACCCTTGCATCATGTTTGTACTTTCACATCTCCAGAAGTGGTTTTAGTTTCAGATAAACCCGACGATAAACAGGCAGTTCAGAATCATCGTATTTCCGCTTTGAACTAAAATCGTTACTAACGTCACCAACGAAACAACATACCCTGTATCTAGCTTTAAAGCAATATTTCTTACCATTTCCTGTAAACACTGCCTGATTGCAAATTCAATTTTGTCAGTAGTAGGTAAATAATGTAACAGGAAAATACAACGAGACGCAAGTCCCTCAATAGAAGGCCGCCCCAGTGTTTCACGACCGCATCCCCTATTTGCGCGCAAACCGTTTGTTTTTCTCGGTAGAACTGTTCCAAATAATGAATATGTACAAACAATATGTACAAACTCACAAAATAATACAAATTAGAATAGGACATAATATGCAGTTGCAATTTTGGACTTATATGCAAGTTCCTCTATCCCTCGTTAAGTTTGAAAGAGAGAGTTTTGGAGACTTCCACATCAGACTTTCCAGTTTCAAAGCGGAGAGATCTATAAAACAAAGAGTGCCAGAAACAGACACCCCCCTTCATGTAGCAAGTGTCTTGAATGATTTTTATTCTATTTTAACCACAATTTAGTAAAAACTTAACTTCTATTTGTCCACTATTGTAGAAGTTCGAAGAGGGTACCATTAGTGACATACTTGGACGTACAAAGTTGAATAATCCCAAATAGTTTTAAACTACGTGCATGCAAACACTATTGCAAGAATAAAAAAAACTAATTTTGAGATCTAAACACATTTTGAAACCTTTTCTGTTCAGAACAATGATCTTCCACGGTACTTTTTGTAATATAATTAACGTTTATAGCTTAATTGAAGCAAATTTGTACAGACAGGGGTATGCGCAGCAAGTACATCATCATAAGATTACTTTAGAGTAGCGAGTGTAACTTTATACAAACTAGCACAGCCAACTTGACAAGCAGGAGTTATACAGAGAGCCTATCAGTCACTTCTTGAAACTTCTGAGCTCTAATATGCTCTAGTATGTTTTTCTTTCAATTCCGTGAAAATGGGAAAAATCGTCAAGACACTTGCTACGTGAAAGGAGTGTCCAATTCTGGAATCACTTGTTTTCTAGACTTTTCCTCTTAGCAGTTGCGAGGTCTGCCATGCAAAATTCAAAATCGACTTTTTCAAACCTTTAATTTTGGAAAAGGGTTTCGGGAATTTTACTGTGAACGGTTTATCCACAATGCACGGCGTCTTCATAAACACTGCGTTCTTCGCACTGGTGTCAGGAGCTGCACAGTCTGTACAGCCCGTTACGTCAACTAATGCTGAGGAGATGGGCGAGACTGTTCATAACTTCGTCTTTGTACAAAAATGCGTCAATGCAATAAGGGTATCGACCGGACGATATAACTACCTATTGTGCGACATTAGTAATCAACGCAGTGCAAAAACTCGACAGATACTATGAAAGAATCAAATCGAAACCACTACAGCAGATGATTGACGTCAATAAATAGGAATGGAGAAGAAAAGAGTCTGTCCCTACCGATGCAGTTTCGTGGCCCAGCGGAGAAGGGAATATAAGCGTATGGGTTTCTCTTGACACAATTTTCAGGAAGGAACCTATCTGGATCAAACTTGCTTGGATTTTCCCATATCTTTGGATTCCGATGGAGTGCGTAGATGAAGATAACAACGCTGGTTCCCTTATACAGCTGCACATCCCCTGTGTATTAAAAAACAGTGTGATTCCAAGTAAATTGTTCAAGTACAACAAAGACGAAACACCAATCATCAAGAAAAATCATTCAAGACGTAAAGCATTTTACTTAACAAAGGATCTCGGTTGAGTGTAATCTTGTCTTTTGCAACTGGTCCTCATTTCTTTTAACATAAACGTTTTTATGCAAACCTGCTCGTAACTTACTAAACATTCCAAATCCATAATGAAGTAAGTACAAACTGGAGTTTCCTTGGAGAACTTGGGTCCCGGAGAAAAAATGCTTTGACCTTTTCATCAATACACGATGAGAGTATGTAACGATGGCCTGAAAATTCGAAATTACTCTCACGGTGCAAACAAATCAAACATGCTCACCTTTGCGACACAAATAATTCAACACCTCGTGATGTAAATAAATGAAACATGCTCACATGGGTGATGAACAGCATTCAAGTAATGCCTACATTATAGGGAGATTCAGACATACATGGCCTCTATTCATGTGACAGAAACAGATTTTGTAAAAGTTAGAATGACTTGTTCAGAAGTAAAGTTACTGAGATAGGTTAAACTCTTACACAGCGTCTCATCTTTTACACAGCGTCTCATCTTTTACACAGCGTCTCATCTTTTACACAGCGTCTCATCTTTTACACAGCGTCTCATCTTT